>JAASFI010000995.1:0-12947 GCA_023333705.1 Globisporangium viniferum | reverse complement strand
TACGTTTCGACGCAGTTCGGCTTGCGCTGGCGGAAGAATTCGCACACAGAGGTTTTGACGCGGACGATGTCAAGATCAATCAAGTCGCGGATCTCCGGCACGTCCACCGAGTGGAACATGTGGTACCCGATGCGCTCGCCGCTTGGGAGGTGTGAGACTCCGACAGAGTCGATGAAGACCCCATCACGGATTCGCATCACGGCGCCGACGAGCAACGGATGGCCCTTGACGATCCACTTGAGACTGAGCTCTCGAAGTGGATCCTGCTCAGTCGGTCGGATGATCGACGAGAGCAACCCCCAGTCCACGAAGCCGTCCTCCATTTAGGCGGACTTGAGCTGCATTTCTTCAAGACTCGGGCTCAGCATACCGTACATGACGTCGTCGAGGTTGCCTGGAATCGACCCGAACACGAGCAACGGTGACATCACCTCAGATATCCAGATCTTCTCTGTCGAGACAGACGCGTTGCCATTTGTAGCCTTGTACGCTGTCGTGCGGTCGAAGCTCGACTTGCGCTCCTTGTGCACCCGCAGGTTCTCGTGCTGCCGTATCTTCTTTCAGCGCTTCTCGTCCACAACTCCGTTGTGCACTGTGATATGCTCATAGTACTGCTGGAGCGTGTTCTTCACGACGCTCCTGGCCACGTCTTCGATCATGCGCGTGGCTTCCGGGGACAGCAGCAGCACCGGCAATGTGTCGGCTGGTAGTGGGAACTTCATACTTGGAGCAGGTGGATCACACGATACTTCGTATGCTCGTGTATTGGTGTGTAACTCTTCGAGGGGGAAATGATGTCGGCGCAAATAGCAAAATGAAGGACATAGAGACCTGGGAACCCTGGGGGTACTGATTGTCCGAGGCCCGCGTGATGACGGTTTTGGGTTGTCTAGCATTGACCGACCGATCCTGCTGAAAGAGCTCCCTGAAACGAAAGTGCCTGCCACGTACTTGACGCTGCCACAATCAAATTGCGAAAAGTGATTACGATTGATCACAGGTGCGGGATTGGAAGTCAGGGAGTTGCGGCTTTCGACTGACAGTCTATTCTCCAAGTGACCAGCTCCACCAAATAGATGTTTGTGGTTGTGCATATTACTGTTGTGCACAAATTATGCTGTGAAGAGTAACTGCGGAAATTGCCGAGAATTGCAAAACTCCACCAATAATACCTCTAGAGGTGCATACGATCTTTGTGCATAACATCGTCAACAACCTTGAAGGCGTGGAGCGAATGGGTCCATGTGACCAGATGAATCTTTTCTCCCTTGTGTGGCGTGCGTGGCCCACTTTCCACATCTGCTCGATGCATCTTGATCAGAAAGTGAGGTCTCTCATCATCGTCAACCCAATCCAACTACTTTGCTATTTGCAACCGAACTCTTTTGAGCAGGCGCCTCACGCCTCAAAGATTACCAAGTGAGGTCAGCACCACCTGACGGACGTCGTGATCCGAGCCTGTCGCCAAAAGCGAGTGCTGTCGTACCTGGGGATAGAGAGCCGATGAAAGAAAGTGAGCTCTGGGTACTTTTAACAAATGTTTCTTTAAGTGTGAGGGTGATGATCACTCACTCGTCAAATTAACCCTCTCCATTCAGTCAGTCTAACTACTTGCCGATTTAATCCAATCTCTTTATTTGCATGACGTTTGAGACGAACAGGGGACCGGAGCATAGAAATGCACAAGGGATTCTGGTCTCAGCTTTGCTGTTGTTTGCGTTGCCACATGAACTTTTACTGGGTGGGGAGCACCGCGAATCTTCAACTCCTGACCTCACATCCTCCCAAATGGAATCGTCAATGAGATCGTTCTGAAGCTGACTGTTGGTACAGTGTGCAAGCCACCAGGTAAGCTTGTGATCAGCTGTCTGTGTCTTGTGTACGGCGGGAACTCACGACAGCGTCTTTGAAGGTCATTACCAGCGTCGATCTATCGGATATCTGCTTGTAAATGTCATCTAGTGTGTGGCCTCGTGATCCACTTGGGCATCGTGCTCAGTGACGGACTCGCCGTGTCTACAAGTAAATACATATATCGATGTGACGTGGCTACTTCCTACCTTTCGACGTGGAGTAATCATCACGGATGTGACGCCGACCTGGTGGACCATTCTTGAAACGATTACGGTTTATTCCCTGGCTCGCAGCGATCATCGATTCGTGAAGAACAACTTCCAGAAAGACAGCTCAGCCGACATGTTACAGTATTATATGAGCGCTCTCTCCGTTCTGCCATCGTTCGCTTGCGTCTGCCGATCCAATCTCTTCATCACTATAATCAGTGCTGTACTACTCCCCAAATACAAATGCAGTTTGAGAAGAACCAGCGGCCCACTCTCCATGGGGTTCGGTTCTATGCCCTGCAGTGGTCTCTTGGAATTCGTAAGCTTTATGTGCCTAGGGTAGTCACTGAGCTCTTCGTACAGCTGTCCTGCTCCGCAGCATTTTCCCGGCTCTGCGCGTTTCTTCAGAGGAAGACAAACTTAGTGAGATCTGGGTTGTGTGTTGTGGATTGCGCAGCACTGTGCTCCCATGCTTCAAAGCGCTGACTGGGCTCTCGTCCACCTTTCTGGGCACGTTGAGTCATCGGTTTCCTTTGTTTATTCGCGCGGCAATTGATTACCATGTCCTGTGTGGTTTCCAACATCGTATCTTCACAGCATCCGGCCAGTGACCTCAGTACAAAGTCATTTCGCGATTTGCACTGACTGACTAAAGTGGATAGGCAGTCCCGGTGATGACATCATGAAGTTCCCGTTACCTTCCGCCACGCTCCCGACGCTCGAGCTCTCGCCAGAGCAAAAGCGCGCGATTGAGGACGCTGCTGACGCACTCGTGAACGAGTCTCTCAAGAAATACCACGAGCACCTCACGGTGCGCAACGGTGTCGTGGACGAGAAGCGCTACAAGCAGATCAAGCAACGCGAGAACGTGTGCGTGTACAGAGAGCGTAAACCCAACTTCGACTTCTCGTACGACTCTGCAAACATCCCTTCCAAGTCTTCGAAAGATTCCTCGAAGAACATCGACCTCGAGACCGTAGTCCCCATGCTCACGTTCGGCTCGTTTCAGGGCAACGTCGACGACGCCATCTACGGCACCTTGAGCCCTAGCACCGGGGCGATGCAGCTCAAGACCGCGTACAACGACGACGGCATGACGGACTGGGCTCTGCTAGCTTCGATTATCACGCCAAGTGCGCAGAACCCGTTCCGTGAGCTCAGTCTCAAGTGGTTCATCAAGGACCCTCCTCTTCTCGTCGGCGCTGTGATGCGCGCACGCGACGCAGTGTACATCGACTCGATTGGCGTCGCGGTGACTCCGACTGGCGAACGCATCGGATACCATCTCTTCCACTCGGTGGACATCCCGGAGATCCCCGAACTGACGAGGCTCCAGATCGTGCGCGCGAAGTTCTCGATCTGCGAGGTCTTCCGCCAGCGCAAGCCAGACTGCGTCGAAGTGTTCGCGTGGTGCATCGTCAACCCGAAGGGCGACGTGTCCGCGAGTCTCGCTGCTCTGACAGCAGCCAAGGCGACAGTGACGGTCTCGAAACAAGTTCAGTGCGCCGAGATGAAGAAGCTCACACGGATGGTAGTGAATGCGGACAACCAGCGCTCAAGAACTTTGGGCGTTGATCCACTGCTTTCAGCGTCAGCAACATCATTCAGCCATCACTCGGGTAGAGACGTTTCACGTTCCTCACTGTCCAGATCAAGCTCAGTGTCACTACTTTCAGCATCCCAACAGTACGCAGTGTGTGAGCAGCGCATAGGAGGCGGGTTTTCCTTCATCAAGTCGAAGGAGAAGAGCTGTCGGATCTGCTTGGAGCGCGTGTGCTCGCGCTGTCGAGTCTACAAGACCTTGTACTTGTCAACGCAGACTGAGAAGCAGCTTGAGCGAGTGGAGATGGCGTTCTGCACGCGCTGCATTCAAGAGACGACAACGGCGAGCTCTGCCAAGTTTGCTATGCTTGATGCAATCGCGGTCGAAGGTCAGTATGTGGACTATTCCGCGGCACTCGTACCCGAAGGCTAGATGACTAGGTAGGATACTGTATTCTGAGAACTTACCATGAGTTAGGGTAGGAGGGCACCGGCGAGGTACATTGCACTCAATGAGCGTACTCTCAACACCTAAAAAATAGGAATTGGCTACAATTAAAATCGGTGTTGCCACTCCGTTCATGCGCACCTGGGGGTTGAGAACACCTATACAGACTCATGAATGTTCGTACTCTCGTCGATGTTCGCATGCCGCTCTCGATACACGCGTGTATGTCCTCACATCACATACTCTTCTTCCAGTGCTTCTTTTCCACCTTGAGGTGCTCGATGTACTGCTTGATGGCGCTCTTCACGACCGTCTCATCCGCGTCCTCAGCATTTGCGCTCGTCTTCTGGGGACAGCATGGGCGTCGGAAACGTAGCGGCAACTTCACACTTCGAGAGAGCTGCTGCGAATGTAAAAGAAACGTTCACTGGCCTGCAATGACTGATGTACGATGTAAAATGGGGTACTCCATATATGGCATAGCAACACGGACAAACATAAAACTCTCCTAGGTACATCAAGTCAGCAAGCGCGGCAAGGTGGAAAGGTCGATTGGGTTGACCCTACGGGCTCAGTCAGTGGTAAGTTGACCACCCTAGAGCTGCAGAAGTGTCCACCTGTTGTTGAAGTCTTTCGCTGTCGTATCCGCAATGGATCCCATCGGTTAGTTGTGAATTGTCGTGCCATTGCACTTCTGCATTGCAGGACCTGCTGTATGAACCCACTTTGATACTGTAGACATTCACCAGGCTTCCCCGCGGGCATTCTGACATCGTAGCAATCAGCTCAATGCAAATCCATGACGATCTTCGTCGTCGGTAGAGAGATCTTCAGAATCCATGTGGAGTGCCTCCAGGGATTTCCAAGCTTCCGATTGCAAATCCCTCAACTTGCTCATGTCCGCAATCGACATCAACACCTTCTGAACTGATCCACCTTTCAGTTCTTATCGATTTTTCCACCCATCCCATCCAGGTCTTCGATAAGGTTCCTCCCCAGTTGGCCATTTGCACTGAGAGCGACACCCGCGAAGAGCTCTAAACAGTCCTTCCCCCAAAACCCAGTGACATGAAGTTCCCCCTCCCGTCCGACACGTTCCCGACGCTGCTACTCTCGCCCGTGGACAAGCGCACGATCGAAGCAGTGGCCGAGGGGCTCGTAAAGAGCACCTTCGACAGGTACTTTGAGCACACCACAGTGCACCAGGGTGTTGTGGATGAGCGGCACTGGAAGAAGTCCAAGCAGCGCGATGATCTGTACGTGTACAAGACCCGCAACGCGACGCGAATCCCCAGATCTTCGACAGAATTCAGCAAGTCCTCTACTTCGTCGAGAGACTCGATGAGCAAGGGCGACGCGGGTCTCATGGCGCCGCTGCTCGTTGTCGGGTCCATCCCGGGCAGCCTCGACGACGTCTTGTACGGCATGCTGAGCCCAAGTATCGAGGAGATGCAGCTCAAATCCGCGTACATGGAGGACGGCTTCGTGGACTGGGGTCTGGCCTCGTCGATCATCACACCGAGCG
Organism: Globisporangium viniferum; assembly: GCA_023333705.1. NCBI lineage: Eukaryota > Oomycota > Peronosporomycetes > Pythiales > Pythiaceae > Globisporangium > Globisporangium viniferum. The sequence continues at coordinate 7,369 of JAASFI010000995.1, read as the reverse complement.
AGCAGGATCCACTTCGAGAGCTCAGCCTCAAGTGGCTCATCAAGGGGTGCCCGCTGCTCGTCGATGCTGTGCTGCGCACGCGCGACACGTTCTTCATCGACTCGATCGGGGTCATGATCGCGCCGAGTGGCGAGCGCATCGGGTACCATCTCTTCCATTCCGTGGACATTCCGGAAATCCCTGAGCTGACGGATTTGAACATCGTGCGCGGCAAGATCTCGATCTGCGAGCTCTACCGCCAGCGCAGCGACAACTCGGTCGAAGTGTTTGTGCACGGACTGTACAACCCCATGGGCGACGCGCCGGCGAGTCTCGTCGCCATCATGACCGCGGAGGTCGCGGTGTCGATCGTCAAGCACATCCACTGCGCCGAGATGAAGAAGCTCACGCGCATTCTCTGTTCTGGGCAGCAGCAGGAGCCGTGGCTACGCGGCGTCATCACTACCAGCACGTCCGATTTATCCCGCTCGTGGCAGTCCATCAGCGACTTGAGGATCACGATGTACCCAGCACCGGTAGTCTCGTCGTCATCAAAGACCTGCGGACTGTGTTGTCAGAGTGTCGGTGGCGGGTTGTCGTTCGCCAGGTCGAAGGAGAAGCACTGCCGGATCTGCTCGAAGCGCATTTGCTCACGTTGCCGTGTCCACAAGACCATCTTCCTGCCCTCGGGGGTCGAGAAGCAGCTCTCGAGCGCGAAGATGGCGTTCTGCACGCGCTGCATCATGCAGGCGTCTGGGGCGAGCTCCGCCAGGTTCGCAGAGCTCGATGCGCTCACCGCCGAGGGTAAAACCGTAGATTACACTGAACTGTTGCGTTAACAGCGGCTATGAAGTTTAGTTCATGGAGAGATAGGAGTCCAGCAACAGTGGAATGGATCGACAGAGGGAAGCTTGGCGAGTATATAAGGGCTGGAGGCAAGTCTCGCATGCAAGTGGGGTGTCAAGTGTGTTCCTGTGTGTGAAAGAGTGCGAGAACTCTAGCTTGAAGCGAGATTATAGTCAATGGGCTTCGATGGTATTCATACTACGTATTACAATAGTATATAAACTTTCCCTCAACGAGTCGAAGTCCGACCGAACAGTACGTATTCGCAACTCCTAATATATAAAACTGTTTCCTATTTCTCTCTTAGGTTTATGAACGCAGCACCTCGGAGTAGTCTACAAACTTCCCTTCCGCCGCACGCGCATCCAGCGCAGCAAACTTGGAGGAGCTCGCGCGGGTTGTATTTCGAATGCAGCGGGTGCAGAAACCCATGTTCACACTCATGAGCTGCTTCTCGACTTCGGTGGAGAAATAAATCATCTTGTGCACGCGGCAGTGTGAGCAGACGCGCGCCAAGCAGATCCGACAGCTCTTCTCTCTCGAGCACGCGAAGGACAGACCTCCGCCAACTTTCTGAGAACACACTGCACAGGTCTTCGCTGGTTCAGGCGCTGGTACATAGTCTGTTGAGTCGGTGTCAACGGACGCGAGCGAGTCGGTCTCGGAGTTGGTCAGCGACCGATTCCTGTAGCGCGCCATCCTCGTGAGTTTCTTCATCTCGGCATAGTACACGTGTTTCAGCACCGCAATCGCCACTTCGGAGGCTGATAGCGACACGAGAATCTCAGATACGTCGTCCATGGGATTGAGCACCGAGCGCGCGTACACTTCAACGCAGTTCTCCTTGCGCTGGCGGAAGAACTCGCAGGCGGAAAACTTGGCGCGTACGACATTGAACTCGGCCAGTTCGCGGATCTCCGGGAGGTTGACCGAGTGGTAGAGATGGTACCCGATGCGCTCGCCATTCGGGGTCCGTGCAATCCCGCACGACTCCATGTACACCACATCGGCGCTGCGCAATACGGCCCCAAGAAGCATCGGATGTCGTTTGACTGTCCACTTAAGACTGAGCTCACGGAACGGATCCTGCTCGCTCGGCTTGATGATCGACGCCAGCAAGCCCCAGTCCTTCATGCCGTCCTCAACGTACGCGGTCTGGAGCTGCATCTCCTCGGTACTCGGGCTGATGATTCCGTACATGACGTCGTCGAGGGTGCCCTGGATCGAGCCAAACACGAGCATTGCTGTCACGGACTTGAAGTAGTCGGTCGTGGACTCCTCTGCTGACGACTCGGACGAGCTGCTCTTGGTCTCATCGATGCTCGCACGCCGCTCTCGGTACACGCGCACATCCTCGCGCTGCTTGATCTTCTTCCAGCGCTTCTCGTCCACGACGCCGTTGTCCACTGCGAGGTGCTCGATGTACTGGTTGATGGCACTCTTGACGATCTCCTCCGCCGCGTCCTCGATTGTACACCTCTCTTGCGATGAGAGCGCGAGCGTCGGGAACGTGTCGGTGGGCAGCGGGAACTTCATTCGCTCTCTCTTTCTTCCGCTTGGCTTTCCGTTGTCTGTGAATGAAATGTTGACTACTAAAGTGTTTACTTTAGTATCCGGCAGAGACTGAGAATTTGAAAGCGAGGGACGCGTGATGATGTGGATGGACCATCTTCAGTGAAGATGATTAGATTCTTCACAGGTGATGATGATGGCACGCAAGAGTGACGCAATTCGCGATCGACCACAGGGGTATCCAGTCCATTTGAAATTGGTCTAGCGAATACGGTACCTTCACTTGCCATTGGGATGTCTGAACCTACAACCTGGACACTGCCATTCGCTTCAACGAGACCACGTTCCTGGTACCTATTGTGTTTTTTTTCCTGCTCTGTGAATGTAGAGATAGCCTCTGCCAGTTTCCCTGCTTTCAAATCCTGACTCTGTATCTGCATGGCGACCGGGTGAACCTTCAATGTATCATGTGTCTATGTTTGCGCAATCACCATAATTATATCAACTTCCTTAGAAATGAGAGCACCGAGAACGTCCTTATCACTTTGTACTGTTTCACTAACAATAAGGACGTTCTTGGTGCTCTCATTTCTTTTTAGGTGAGTCTACAGTGGGCAAACCTGGAGTCGCTCTACAGTACACAGTACCAGGATTGTTGCTGCCGACGGGAAGCCAGCACCCGCGCGAGCTTCTTCATCTCGGCATAGTTGACAGTTGACTGCCTTGAACATCGCCGCTGCGATCTCCGCGGCTCCATGACCATGAGACTCCCCGACACGTTACCCATGAGACTGAACATGCCACACGCACACACTTCGACCGAGGTACAGTATCATTCATTTAGCCCTGGATCCTAGAGTTGTAATTTTACGAGACGAATCAGAGGTGTCCTCTGCCCACTGAGCAGGCTCAGACCTTCCTGTTCAGCCAGCAAATCCCACGTAATGATCTGCAGCAAAGGGATTCGTTTCAAATGGACCTTTCTGCATTCGCATGGTCAACATGTTCTTGGCATTCTGTAGTTTTATACTAAATGTTACACAAAAGAGGCTTACTGATAGTGATAACATCCGTGCGATCGGCTCTGTAATCGTGGCCTTTCCTTTTGGATCCATTGCATATCCTGGAGCGAAACAACGGATCTTTGATTCTTTCTGTGCGGTCGTCGATTGACGTGTGAAACGGATGGAAGCAAACAATCGCCTTATGTTGTGAGAGGACTTGAAGAGAAAAAATGGGCTCGAGTACTGCCCACACCCGCCCTCGCTCGAGTACCATGAGTAGGTAGGTCTGTTGCTTTGCGATCCTCTATTTTTGCGATCCTCTATTCTTGTTGCTGGGTAATAGTAGTCTCGGCGATTGACTCTTCGAAATCGCAAACCACGGTAGTCGACAAGGGCAAGAGCGATAGTGAGTGAGTGCGATACAGAGACCGCCGTTAGATGTAGCTCATATAACCAAACGTATTACGACATGCAAACAACAACAACACTACCTATTCAACTCGGAGGTCCCTGGCCTACTACCAAACACACCAACGTTCGTGGCTCGACTCCTGTACTCTCACGATTACCGAAGCGCGTTTGCATAGTCGACGCTTTTGCCCTCGCTTGCCAGCACATCCAGCACAGCAAACTTGGCCGAGCTCGCACCCGCGGCGGCGTGGACACAGCGCGTGCAGAACGCCATCTTCGTGGCCGAGATCTGCTTCTCGAGGCCTGTGGGCAGGTAGATTATCTTGATAACGCGACAGCGGGAGCAGATGCGCTCCGAGCAGATCCGACAGTGCTTCTCCTTGGACCTGGCGAACGAGAGCCCACCGCCTACACTCTGGGAGCACAGTCCGCAGTTTGTGGAGGAGGACATGACTGGGAACGTCGAGGTTCTCAAGTCACTCAGGGAGAGCGGCGAGTCGAGACTGATTCTGGCGTCGCTCTGTCCGGACTGTTGCTGACTGGAGATGAGCACCCGCGTGAGCTTCTTCATCTCGGCGCACTCCACGTGCTTGTACATCGCGACCACGACCTCCGAAGTCATGACGGCGGTGAGACTCGCTGGCGCGTCGCCCATGGGGCTGAACATGCCGAGCTCGTACACTTCGACCGAGGTGTCGGTGCGCTGGCGGTACAGCTCGCAGACCGAGAGCTTGCCGCGGACGATGCCGCTACTCAAGTCGGTCAGCTCGCGGATCTCCGGGATCTCCACCGAGTGGTACAAGTGGTACCCGATGCGCTCGCCGTTCGGCGCCACTTTGATCCCGACCGAGTCGATGTACACTGCGTCGCGTGCGCGCATCACGGGCGCCACGACCATCGGCGCAGCCTTAATGAACCACTTGAGGCTGAGCTCGCGGAACGAGTCCTTCTCGCTCGGCTTGATGATGGACGCCAGCAAACCCCAGTCCCCAAAGCCGTCGCCCATGTACGCGGACCGGAGCTGCATCTCCATGGGACTCGGGCTCAGCACGCTGTACATGACGTCGTCGAGCCTGCCCGGGATCGTTCCGTACGCGAGCATGGGGGCCATCACCTCGACTTCGACCTTGCTTTTGCTGCTTGCCACCGAGGAGGCTCTCGACGACGCAGACGACGAGTGGCTGGCACTGACACTCTCATCTCCTTTCACCAGGTTGTAGCTCTTCGGCTTGCGCGCCTTGTACACCTGCAGGTCCTTTCCCTTGCGGAACTTCTTCCAGCGCCGTTCGTCCACGATGCCCTGGTGCAGCGTCATGTGCTCGTAGTACTTGTCGAAGGTGCTCTGCACGACGTCTTCCGCGACGGCTTCGATCGCGCGCATGTCCTCCGGCGAGAGCGAGAGCGTCGGGAACGTGTCGGCGGGCAGCGGGAACTTCATTTCGATAGACGAGCGCAACGACAGGTGACAACAGTAGCAGTGTGGTTGACGGCGCAAATGGACAAGTGAGAGGCAGATAACCAACCTGCCTGCCTCCCAGGGCGACCTTGGCGGTTTAAAACTTGTGGACCTTTGAAGCGTAGTAGCCAGAGCATTTTGATGTAGTGATGATGATATTGGAGACAGACGCGGCAGCATTTCGGAGAGCGTTTGTGGATATAATTTCGTGAAATGATTCCCCATCGCATCGCACAGCTCCTGGCACGTGCAGATCGCGTTTTTATACGAATCCGCAGTACACGGTAGCTTCTACTTCGAAGTATTACATTGTAGTGTTAGCTTTATTTAGGAGTCTGTGTCAATAGCCCACATAATTAACTACTTATACTATTACTACGTAGTATATAAACTGCTATTGGTAGTGATACTACTACTAACTCGGAGGTCCATAAATTAATAACAATAGCGCTACGTTTTTCGTGCTGCTTGAGTTCACATCCAGGAAGGGAATCAAAGTGCTTGGATAATAAACAGCAGTAGTCATTTGCAATGTCGCACCTATGGCCTTTACTTCGTATCATCAGTCCGGCTGGCAGTGGGGTTTTGCGGGCAAGACCGTTTGTCTGTTTTTTTCAACAGGAGGAGGAAGTGGATCTGGGATGGGAGGACTGATCTTGCGCTTTTTAGATTCCGAAAGATTTCATAAATCACGCTGCACGCTAATTTGTAGTACTACTGGCTGCTTGTGGATATTGAACTGCGAAGCACCACCGTAAAAACCGGTGGTGACTTAGAAGGAAACCTGGTCTAAAAATAAAGTAGAGAGGCAAGCCTCATACATATTATAATTCGAAGGAGCAGGCCGTCTCCGAAATTTGGTTGGGCTCTGGTGGGCGTGCTCGGTGACAGTTGTTGCGGTGTGTTAAAGCCTGAGTGAAACGAAAGTCGACGAGTGCGGTATGCCAACCATGCGTTGGTGTCCCCAACTTATTACATGTAAAGCGCAGTTCAGACGGACCCTTTTCTTGCGTTGGCTAACGCGCTTCATGAAAGTACCCGTCAGCAACCGAATTGGTGATACAGAACAGCAGTGCGGTTGCCGAATGGTCTCACTTAGTTCGCACAAACAAGTAGATCAAGAAAAAATAATACAACTACCGAGAATGCAAATATTAAAAAAACTGGATCAGGGCCTGCGAGTGATAATTATGTAGACCATACTAGTATAACATCTCATCCGATTCAATGGGCATATACAATTTGTTCAACAACAACGTATACTTTAGTACTTGGTACAATACAACAATTACTAAATTTGGTACTATTTTAATACTATTAAAATGTATACCTTCTTGAGGCCCTTGCTCTCCGTTAGGCATCCTCTTCGCTTTGACATTTTCACAAAGGCGAAAAAAATCGAAAGGCGTAAACTGCAAAGCGGCAAAAGACCTGGGATCTGCTTAGCCATCGTAATCGTACAGTATAAACAAGTAAAATACTACTTTACTGAGGTTGCAGAATTGCGACTTTTGCAACAAGTACATCCTTTCGTGCTTGCGCGATTCACAACGAGCCGATTCATTTATGGCAGGGTCGCTGTCTGCGCCACAGGATCCTCGTTGAATTGCGATTTTTGCAACCTTGTTTACAGAGAGGATTTTGAGAGGAAGTAATCCACACTGTATGGTAGTTCCTCGAGAAGAGAGGCATCACTTTGCAGAAACTGCAAACTCGTATTTGATTACTGCATATTCTCTCCGAGTACTGTCCATCTGTGGAATTCACAACCCTTTCTAGCTAATAACCTTACTTTCACACGAAGAGGCCGAGGCATTACATACTGTTGGCAGGAGCAACAAGGGGCGAGTGGGACTTACCATCAACAATATTATTAATACAGTACCTAAAGTAGTACTACACTTTAGTAGTATCGCTAGTCGAACGCATGATTCAATTGGTTACCTGGCAATTGGCGGTCGCGTTTATAGCACGAAAACCTTGACGATCGACTGAGTCTGTACTGGGTGGTCGTAACATCTGTTGTGAACTTTAGTGAACACGCTCTGTACTCGTTGCCCCACTATTGTGTCTTGTCACAGCAAAAGGCAACTTGATGTGCATGAGTGATGGTCGTAGAAAGTTCCAGAACTTGGGCCAGTGTTGTGTTCTAGAATGCCAC
>JAASFI010000994.1:0-12952 GCA_023333705.1 Globisporangium viniferum | reverse complement strand
GAACTCGTGGCCGGGGTGGAAGCCAAAAGAAGCCATGGCCCTCGTGCCAAAAATCTCCAAGCTTGGCGTGTCCAGCGTGCTCATGGTGACGTTCCAGATGCTCGGGTTCTCGTTCATCTCGCTGCTCGCAGGTCTGCTGCCGAACGCCGGCGTGATGATCGCCGCGAACGGCATCTTTGTGTCCATCATCGTGCTCTCGTTCATGCCGCTGTTGGGCATCTGCATCGGCGGTGCGATCCGGATCGGCAATGCTCTTGGGGCAGGTCAAGCGCGTCGTGCTGCGCTGATCGGCCGCATCGTCATGATCGGCTCGGTGTGCGTGTCCAGCATCGGGATGGTCGTGACGATCTTCATCGCACCGACCTACGCGTCGGCGTTCACGCCGGACAAGGAAGCGACGCGTGTGGCCGTGGACCTGACCTACAAGGTGCTGCCAATCATTCCGCTGATCGGGTTCACGTTCGGCATCCAGTCGATCTTCCGCGCCTGCGGCAAGCAGCTGCTCGCGGCGAAATTCAACTTTGTGTGCATGTTCCTGCTGGGCATGCCGATGGGACTATTCTTCGCGCTCAAGCTCCACGCGGGGCTCGCGGGCCTCTGGCTGGGCAACATGTCGGGGCTGTTCATCTTCATGATCGCCGGCCTCGTGTGGCTCTACGGTCTCAGTTGGGAGAAACTTGCGCACGAGGCCAAGCACAACACGAGTCTTCACTTTGCGAAGGCGCCCGTGGCCGAGGCGTTCTAAGAAGAAGACGAGGGATCTGAGGATTCATTCTATCAAGCTACAAAGGCCGAAGCCTTGTGAAGATATCTAGCCATGGGCAGGATGACGATCGAGTGTTTGTCTGTTTAGCTCTGGGATTGCTCGTCCGCATGGATAAAAGTTTGTGAGGTGGTGGATAAAGCAAAGCAAAGAGTATATATTTCGAGAGTATTAATGGTTTCCAAAGCTCAAGGAGGCAATAGAGATTCCTGTCTTAAAAAGGCCAAACGACACTGCCTCATGAGGCCGCACATGGGGATCACAAGGTCAAGTTACAGCTCATGAAAACTAACAGAGAAGGACTCGAAATGTGGGCACCAGACCAGCCAACTCTCCATAATCTTTTGGTGCTCTGGCTGATTGCGCTCGTTCAAGCGCACTTGATGACAGGCGGAATGTGTGTAAACGCGTCATTTGTGGCACGTTCTGTCTGTGAGGTAATCGGACCCTTGATAATGCGAATCTGAGCTATAGATTAAATGTTTATTATCAAACTGTACAGTGCATGCTGCCTATATTATAAAGAGGTCCATAAATATCATGAACGTCTCTATTTTTTTGTTGACAAACATTCTGACTGGTCGCCAAGAGCCTCCAATCACAAAATCACAAAAGGACTAATCCCTCAATTGAGGCTGCTCGCCTCCTCACACTCGCGAATCCACCTCCAGAGCCAGCAGGCGCCATGGAGTTTCCGGAGATCGCGCATGACCAGCTGCTGCACCAGGTCGACCTGCCGCACCAGCAGCACCTGCAGCAGACGCTCGAGAAGGCGCAGCACCAGCACCAGAAAGAGCAGCAGCTCCTAACGCCCAGCACCAGCGCCAGCAGCATCAACGAGCAGACGCCGCTGCTGCCTGTCGCCAGCGTCAACATTGCGTTAGTCGAAGCGCTGCTCGATGCTGAGGAACAGCAGGCCGTGCACGCAGACGAGCTGCTCACGACCTGGGAGATCGTGGCGTTCGAGTGGCGCCAGCTCACGTGGCTCTCCGCGCCAATGGTGAGTTTGCAGCCTCGCATCGCGTTGGATCCTGGTTCTTAAATGCTGATGGGCTGTTCTGTACTCGCGACTGACTGTTTTGTATGCTCTTTGGTAGATGGTCGCTGGATTGCTGGACATCCTGCCGGACATGGTGCTCAACATGATGGCTGGCCACTTGAGCGTCAGCAAGAGCACGCAGTACCTCGCCGCGCTCAGTCTCTCGAGCCTTTTCCAGGTGTTCGTGATCGACGGCATCGTGAACGGCTTCTCGTCTGCGATGGACACGCTCTGCTCGCAGTCGTTTGGTGCACAGCGCATGAAAGAGCTCTGGATCTTCGCGCAGGCTGGCTTCCTGCTCTATCTCATGTGTCTCCCGTTCATGAGCCTCATCCTGTTCAGCGGCGCGCCGATCCTGCGTGCGCTCGGCCAAGACCCCGAGATCGCGGCGATCTGCGGCAAGATGCTGATGGTGTACACGCTCGCGATTCCGTTTGACATGGCGTACTCGACGATGAAGAGCGCGCTTCAGGCGCAGAACATCGCGTCGCCGTTCATGCTCGCGTCGCTCCTGGGCTGGATCGTCAGCGGCGTGAGCGCGTACTTGCTCGCGTACCACACGTCGCTGGGCATCGTCGGCATCGCGATGTCGAGCCCCATCTCATGGTGCGTGAAAGCTCTGGTGCTGGCGCCCGTGCTGCTGAAGAACCAAGTGTTTCTCGACGCGTGGCCAGGGTGGCGACTCACCGAGGCGTTCGCACTCACGCCCAAGGTGTCCACGCTCGGGTTCTCGAGCTCCTTCATGGTTACCTCGCAGATGATCGGGTACGGCTCAATCTCGCTGATCGCGGGTCTGCTGCCGAACGCCAGCATCATGATCTCAGCGAACGGCATCTTCGTGTCGCTGCTGGCGCTCTCGGTCGTGCCGCTCATGTCGTTCTGCATCGCGACGGCGATCCGCATCGGCAACTCTCTCGGCGCAGGTCAGGCGCGACGAGCGACGCTTCTAAGTCGTGTGGTGCTCGTGAGCTCACTAGGGATCTCGCTGCTGGCAACGGTGATCATGGGGCTGGTCGCCACCCCGTACGCGAGCTGGTTCACCGCGAACGAAGACGCGATGCGTGAAGCCTCCAGTTTGATCGATACGCTGCTACCCATGGTGCCGCTTCTGGGACTGATGCTCGGTTTCCAGGGTATCTTCCGCGCCTGTGGCAAGCAGATGCTCTGTGCGCAGTTCAATTTCCTGTTCATGTTTGTGTTCGGGATGCCGTTCGGTCTGCTTCTGGCGATGCACTTCGGCGCGGGGGTCACGGGTCTCTGGCTGGGGCACGCGGCGGGGCTCTTCCTCTTCCTCGGCGCTGGGTTCTTCTGGTTGTCGCGTCTCGACTGGCACCAGATAGCGCACGAAGCCATGCGCAACACGAATCTGCGCATCGAGTAATGAGAGAGACAAGAAAGACATCGACCATTTCTAATGCCGAAGCTGAAAGCCTAAAGTCCATACTGATTGATATAAAGGTTTGTGTTGTTATTAGAACTGTCTACTAAATACGAAGAAAATATACAGAGGACATCAATGGAAATGGTTTGCCAGATCTACTTTAACCCAGGCTAGACCTAGACACGTCTAGACTAGCCCACCAATTGAGCCAACCAGACAGGCTAGCAGAGACAGTTCGAGGGACACTCGGGCGACAGCTCGCCCGGCTCGCGCGTGCGCCGCTGCGCTGCGAGCGCCATGTCGTGCCAGTCGGCGGTGCCCAGCCAGTACAAGCAGAAGCAGCCGCTGCACATGAACCCGGCGCAGAGCCCGAGCCAGAGGCCCGTGAGCCCCATCTCGAACTGGTACGCGAGCGTGATCCCCACGGGCATCGCGAGCGCCAGGTACGACACAAAGTTGAGCCGCGCGCCGAGCATCTGCAGCCCGCTGCCTCGGAAGATCCCTTGGACCGCCGCCGAGATGCCCGCAAAGATCTGGAATGGACACGTGAGCAGCATCAGCGACGACGTGAGCTCCACCACGTGCGCGTCCGAAGTGTACGCGTACGGGTACACATTGCGCAGCAGCAGCATCACGAATGTGGTGAGCAGCGAGCAGAGCACCGTGAGCGCGACACTGAGGTACGCGGCTACCTTGGCTCTCTGTGGGTCGTTGGCTCCGAGCGCGTTGCCCACGCGCACCGAGCCGGCGACCGAGATCGTACCGTAGAAGAGCGCGCAGAGCACTCGGAAGCTCGAGTACGTCGAGTCGGCGCTAATCGCAACGTCCGGATGCGGCAGCAGACCGGCGAACAGCGCAACGGCAGCGAAGCCCCAGTACTCAAAGATGAACATGAGCAGCCCCGAGACGCCCAGCCGTAGGAACTCGGGCACAACCCGTAGGGCATCTCGGATCCGCCACCCGGGCCACTCCTTGTGGTACAAGTGGCTTCGAAAGAAGTAGACGCAGAGCGTGATCGTGTAGCACGCGACAAGCGCCGAGCTCGCGATCGAACTCCCCACGTACCCGACGGAAGTGTGGAACATGAGCACGTAGATGAGCACGTCGTGCACAATGTTGCCGACAATGCCGGCGTACACCATGGGCTTGATGATGTTCTGGCCCTGCAGGATCTTGCAGAGCAACGCGTTCACGATGTGGAATGGCAGACTGGGGAGCATGAACAGCACGAGGTTGCGCGCGAGCACCGCGATGTCGTGCCGCTGGCCGAGCAGCACGAGGATGTCGACGCAGAAGTAGCTGATGAGCGTCACGGGAACGAAGCAGAGCGCGAAGAGCAGGATGCCCGTCTGGAAGAAGATGCCCATCTCGTGCAACTTGCCGGCGCCGTACGCCTGTGCGCAGAGCGTGTCCATAGCGGCGCCGATCGCGATGTTCACCGTGTAGCCCGTGATCATCATGAAGATGCCGGCGAGCGACTTGGCCGCGATGTACTCGCTGCTCAGGCTCTGGCTCAGGTGGCCCGTGAGCACGCCGCTGACAAAGTTCGGCATAAAGTCGATGATGTTCGACAGCAGCTAAACACAGAGAGAGAGAGAGCAGAGCAGAGCCACAGGATTAGCTGAGTTGGTCCATCGAAGTATTCAATAATTCGATCGAAGTACAAAGAAGCAACGCATACCATTTGGATCGCGAGCGAGAACAGGAAGCCGGACTCGCCCTTGAGTAGCGCCTTGCTGAAGCCAAAGAGCGTCGCGGTCTCTCCATGGGTATTCGCTTCGGCATCCGTCCAGGCGCTCGGGTTCCGCATCTGCAGCAGCAGCGGCGTGTGCTCCGAGCTCTTGCTCTTCGTCTTGATGCGGTTGGTTGTTGCGCCACCGCCATTATGCACTGGCAGCTTCTTGTCCAGCGGCTCGATGCCCGCGCGCGCCACCAACGGAGCAGGGCCCTGCAGCTGCGTCACCTTGGCGTTGCCGCTGCTGTTGGTCGTCGTGGGGAAGAGCAGTCCTCTGAGCACCGCCACGAGCGTCGAGAGCTTGCTCTCCTCTCCAGGGGGTAGTCGCTCGTGGATCTGGACTTCAGCCATTGCGTCGACCAGCTGAGAGTGCACACGAGTCACAACACCAAGAGCTCAGGCTGCTGGAAGAAAGAGAGGAGCTGTGCCCGCCGGCGAGCAAATGCTGGACTGTGACTGCCGAGGATGCCACTGTGCCCTCACACACACAGTGGCGGATCCTGGGCCATTGGGGTGTGCAAGTGTTGTTGGGAAGGAAGGCATGAGTGAGTGAGTGAGTGATCGGAAAGCTTCCTTCTTCTTCGTGAGCTGGCGTCACATGGCCACCAGTCGCCTTCTTTAGATCGACCGATTCCTTCCATTTGTCAAACGAGGATCCCTCGGCATACAAACTTTCATATAAAAGAGGGAGAGGATGCGCCTTTTGCGATCTTTTCATTCGAGCGACGTTGAAGAGCGCTCTTTGCTCGCTTGTTCTTTGACGACTGCTCTCAAACACTCATCATCATCCATCAGAGACCCTCTCTCTCGCTCTCTCTCGCTCTCTCTCGCTCTCTCTCTCTCTCTCTCTCGCTCTCTCTCTCTCTCTCAGGTTTCTTGGATCCGAATCCCTCACTCAAGTGGGGAAAGAATGACTCGGCGCCCGTCACTTTGTTTCGCTGGAGCATCGGGGGTCCAACTTTCAGTACAGTATTTTATTCCCCAGGGTCGACGAGCTTCTCCATGCGTGCGCGCTGGTCCATTCATTTTAGTTGTTGTGCTGTCCGGCGGCGTTCAGTTTGGGAGTCTCAGTCTATCTTTTGATGCCTGATGCGAGTAGCGAGCCATCACCCTGGAGTCAAGCTCGCTACCTAGCACATCGTGCCTCTGACATCTTTTGAAGGAGAACCTGGCAGAGCCTTTGGTCTTCAGAGACGCGCGCGCTTTTCAGTGGGCTGCGTTGAAGCGAGAGTGGCGGCAATTCGGCCGCGCGGCCGCGCAAACTAAAATCAGTGGAGGTTCAAGCGCGAAGAGATCAATCGAATACGATTGAGAGAACTCAGACAAGATGCCTCGCGAAAGACACCACGACAGCGCTACAAATCGCCATCGGAGAAGACGGCGGTGTTACATTGGTCCGAGGTGTCCAACTTCGTGCTTCCAGCATGAAGCGGCATCTATCGAGGCTCCAGATCGCTGGAGCTGTGTACAACTAGGCGCTCTGGTTCTTGAGCACTTGTTGGGATTCAATGACGTGGGTCGACAAGCTGCGCTATGGCCGCAGTCCGCTCGATGAGCCGTATCCTATTCCAGGTACTAACGACGAGTCGTACAGCGACAGCTCGTTCGTGTGCGTCTTGCAAGGGCGATCGTATGTGCCGATGTCGGTCAGTGAGGCTCTTTTGTTGGGCACCACGAAGATCGTTGGCACGGCAGGAGAAGTGGTCGATGGCTACCGAGTCGTGAAACGAAATACCGCCACCCTTGTGTCCGAGGCGCTGGTCGGTTATACCGCCATGTGCTCTGTTCTCGCGGCCACGATCGACGAAATCCTCAAGACGTGCTTGGCGCTGGGCTACAACGTGACCTCCTCCGGCGATATCCTTCGGATCGTCGACGACCTGAACAGCAACACGATGCACGAGATCCCGAAGTCGCTCCCGATCCTGATCCTGCCGTTCTGGGACAATGCGCTGGTCTCTCGATCGGTTATTTCAGGCAAAGACGGCAACGCGTGCATGGTTCAGCTCGACGGCTCCTACGTGTCTTCAGCCTACCCCATTCCTCTACTGAAAGCAGCGAACCGCACGGTTCGTGAAGCCAAGACCATCGAGTTTCTCAAGCGGCCCGGTGGCCGATGGACGAACGGTTGGTACGAAGACCTCGAGGGCGTGAAGTGGTATTCCGACCTCCTCAGCAGCGCGTCCAGCAGCAGTGTGCAGTCAAGCTCGGACATTTCGCTTCAGCAATTCAGCATGCTCTCAGAAGGCGCGGTGAGTATCAAGACTGAACCGGCAGGAGCTTCTGCAATTGTTTCAGAGAATTGGGGGTCGATAATCAGCTATACGGAGGATGAAGTCTCCATGACGTCCGTCGTTATTTCGAACGGCGAGCGCTTCGGCGTTTTCCTGTACTAAGGCGATCTCCGGAGACGCAGTAAGAGTGCTTACAACTGGGAGACGCTCTTGTCCAACGCGCTGACCGCCCTCATCCTACTTGGCTAGATGGTTGCAATGATTGCACTACAACGAGGCTACTTTCTGGGCATCAGCAGGGGCAACAGTGACAATTGGTACAACATTGGGATCAGCTGCTTGGCAAACTCGGCGCAGTTTAGTATCCTACCAATGATGCTCTTGCCGCGCATGAAGATGGCACTTTTTGCGTTCTAGTCGTCAGGTTGCCAGTCTGAAGGCCAGCAGCAGCCGCTTTCAGACGCCTGGTTCCTCATCTACCCGTCGATCGTCGAAGTGATGCTGTGCTACTACAGCGTGCTCAACATCTTTGGTCGGCTGCTGCGCTTTCGCATTTCGGACAAGCTTTTTGGTATCTCCGTGATCCTGCTCTGTTTGCTTCACTTCTCGCGCGAAGCGGTGGCAACGTCCGGGTGGTTTGGGATTGACGGACGGGTCTCCACAACATACTATGTCGATGAGCTCAAAGGACTCACTCTGATGTAGCTACTCACCACTGGCGTCGCTCTTCGGATCAACGGCAATGTGGAAAGTATTCTCTACATGAAGGTTGCGATCCTCGCAGCGAGTCTCCTGTCAGTCTTCTATGAGGGGAAGATTGTGCCCTCAACACACAACGAAGCTTCAGGTGCCCATACCAGCAGCGTTGAGGTAACCCTCGCTGTTCGTATTCGCAATGCAGGCGGTTTTGGCTCGCATTTCCTCTCGAGAAAGAGTGCAATTTCCCCAACGATAGCAAACCCGAGTGAACTTTTCAGCGCTCTCAACCAGTACGAGCTCACAAGACTCGGATACCTGGTCTTTGGAAACGTGCTGACCGACAGTGCGGTCTTCCTCATCACGGTCGACGACTGGCTCCTCGTCACACAGCTGGCTCTGCTGCAGAAGCTCACGAATCTGTGGAACCATCGAGTGATGGTATTTCCGATCCGCATTCGCGCTGAAGATCGCATGGCGGTTCTTACGGACGAACCCGAGATGTGCCGTCTGGACGACCCGTGGCTTCAGGAGATCCGCTGGTGGTACTTCCATGTTCAGCCACTTGCGTAAAGTGGAAGAGTGGAAACTGATTGAGGACCACCACATCAATCGATTCCAACAAGAGCGTCTCAATGCAAATGCAGTGGGGATTATTGGCAAAGGTAGTGCGTACGCATCAATTTGAAAAAATACCTGGGGGTATCCCAAGTGTCTCGTTGTGCACCAGGGATTATGAAGTCTCCTAGTAGCATCCCTGCCTTGTTTGGGGTAGTACCCTAGGTCCCAGTCCCGGTCCCTATTTAACTCTACTCGATGTGCAGGTTCGTGTTCCGCTTGGCTTCATGAGCCATCTGGCGCCAGCTAAGCCGCGATAGCCAGAAGAACCCGACAGTCAAGAAGAGAATGAGTCCCGCCGCGTTTCCCAGCCAGAACCCGGCGACCCCTTCGTTGTAATGTCGCGCCAGGAGCAGCCCAAGAGGTACGCCCATTGCAAACATGAACAGGAAATTCAGCACTGCACAGAGCATTTGCTTACCACAGGCGCGGAAGATTCCCTGCAGCCCGAACATGAGACCCAGAAGCGGTACAATCGGCAGCAACTTGTGAATCAGCTCCGCTGCTTCCCTGGTGGCATCTTCGTTCGTCGTGAAGCTGCGAGCGAACGGCGTCGCGACCAAGCCCATGATCGTCATCGCGAGTACTGAGATACCCAGCGCGCTGACAAGTACGATGCGACTGGTGAGGGCCGCTCGACGCGCCTGACCTGCACCAAGCGCGTTGCCGATGCGGATCGCAGCAGCAATGCAGAAGCCCACGAGCATCCAGACTGGAGACGCCAGCAGCGACACGAAGATGCCGTTCGCCGAGATCATGACGCTGGCGTTCGGCAGCAGACCCGCGAGAAGCGAGATCGAGCCGTAGCCGATCTGTTGCGAGTTGACCATCAAGACGCTTGAGAACCCGAGCTTGGTGACCTGGGGCGTGAGTGCAAACGCCTCGGCGAGTCGCCACCCTGGCCACGAGTTGAGGAACACTTGGTTCCTGAGGACCACGGGAATCAAGACGATGCCTTTGAAGAACCATGAGATGGGGCTCGCCAGCGCGATGCCCATGATACCCAGCGACGTATGATATGCGAGCAGGTACGCGCACGTGGCAGTCATGAACCAGCTCAACAGCGACGAGAGGATGAAGGGGGACGAGATATTCTGCGCCTGGAGCACGCTCTTCATCGTTGCGTACATCATGTCAAGAGGGATTGCGGCTGCGTACGCGACGAGCATCCTGCCCGAGATGGCCGCGATCTCGGGATCTTGGCCGAGAGCTCGCAGGATCGACGCGCCGCTGAGCAGAACGATGCTCATGAATGGCAGACACATGAGGTAGAGCAAAAGACCGGCTTGGGCAAACATCCAGAGCTCTTTCATGCGCTGTGCACCAAATGCCTGGGAGCAGAGCGTGTCCATCGCCGAGGAGACGCCGTTGACAAAGCCGTCCATGATGAATACCTGGAAGAGGTTCACGAGACTGAGTGCGGCGAGGTACTGCGTGCTCTTGCTGACGCTCAAGTGGCCCGTCAACATACTGATCGCCATGTCGGGGAGGGTGTCCAGCAACCCTGCGATGATCTGCACCCAACCGACGAAGAACCAAAGCAACAGCAGCCAGAGTTAGACAGTAGTAGAAGTACAAGTACAAACGTGCTATAGACATGGGGGGGAGGTATGCTCACCATTGGTGCGGAGAGCCACATGAGCTGGCGCCACTCGAACGACACGATCTCCCAGGTCGTGAGCAGCTCGTCTGCGTGCACCGCTTGCTGCTCCTCAGCATCGAAGAGTGCTTCAAGGCTGGTCATCAGCAGCGGCGTCTGTTCATTGATGCTGCCCGAACTGGTGCTGGACGTGAGCTGCTGCTGTTGAACCCGCTTGAGCATCTCCTTCAGGTGCTGCTGGCGTGGCAGGTCGAGTTGGTGCAACAGCTGGTCGTGCGCGACCTCCGTAAACTCCATTGCTGTGGCACTCGCGCTGATGCTGATGGTGGTAGATCTAGAAGTGAAGTGACCTCGCCACACACAATGTTGAATGATGGTTAAAGTCATCCACATACCATTTGGAAATGCAGTGAATCTTCTGCATCTCAAAGTTTGGCCCTGAGGACTTTTGGATTCAAGAGGCCCGTCGCAATGGCCACCCTGCTGTCCTCTTTTGATTGGGGAAGATGAAGACGATGGTGGTGGGTGGATGTTGACGACCGTATCTTGTGGTACACTCTGGGACGAACCAACCAGCGAGACGTCCATCGAAAGATATCGCGGCTGCGAGAGCGTCAACAGTGTGCCTGCGCAACTGTGGGGTCGTAAACAATCGTCTTCACTGTACAGTACCAGTCTTACCACCGCGGTGTCAAGGCGCTATGATCGCGATGGCGGGCAGTGGAGCCATTTGAACTGGAAGCTGTAGTCCGAGCCAAAGTGGTGGACCAGGACCTGCATCGAGAAGACGACCCAGAGCCCGAGCTTGGACTGGATCATGCGCCACTGGGTCTCCAATACGAACGCCAGTTGATGAGCCGCTGAGATCTGCAGTTTCCGCCATAGAAGCTGCGCCAGCACGATGAACGAGAGCAGCTCGAGCGACGCGTAGACCAGGATCGTCAGGATATTGTGCCTGAGCTGATCTCCGTCGACGTCGTTCAGTGCCGAGCAATACACTCGATTGGGGAGCTGGAAGGCCACGAGCAAGTAGACATCTAGTTCGGTTTCCACAAGAGTATCAAGTGTGAGCTGGGGGTGATAAGAACCACAAAGCGAGGACGAGTTGATATGAACACTCACTGTAGCCGATGGGGATGATCACCTCGGTGAACTCGACGAGCAGCACAAACTCTGTCAGGTGCAGCAGCTGCAGCACTCGCTGGACGTATTCGAGTCGATCGGCGTCGCTCATCGCTTCGATGACTTGCTTGTCAAGTTCTCGAACGCGAGGGGGTTCGGGTTGCGTTCGAGGTCCAAACTTCTTGCGCAAATCTGCGATCGACGGCCCAGCATCAGCGGCTGAGAGAACGTGCTCTGGGACGATGGAGGCGCCAAAGTTCGTCGCTTCTTGGGTAGTATTCGCTTCGGGTTCCACCCGAATGCTGGCGTCTCGCTTGACGTCCTTGTACTGCTCGAGAATGTACTGCGCGATGTCCAGTACAGTTGGAGGTGCTTCAGCGGGGGGCTTTGGGATACTGGGTGCTTCTGTAGGCACCACCACGCTCGGTCCTCTGCGATTTAGGAGCTCGCCAAGACGCGTCACTGCCAAGTTCACATCGTGATGCGATAACCAGCTCTGCGCGAAGTCTACTGCCATCACAACGACGATCGAGTGTGGCGACGTCGCCGTCTGCATGCTGCCAGACACGAAGAGCGCGTGGAAAATCTCGATGTTGAAGATCGCGACCTGGGGCTTGAAGTCCTCTTTGTTGCGCACGGTATAGCAGATCCAGTTCTTGAAGGCGATCTTCGGCAGCGGCAGGAAGAGCGAGAACGCGCTTTGACCGGTGGGCGACAGGCTCTTGAATACATAGCTGAACGACGGGTACACGTAGATCAACGACAGCTGCGTGGTCAGCACCACCACGTAGCGCAGCAGCTCAGCGCGTACATCCCGCAAGATGAATCGCCCCCATCCGATCCCAAGGAGTCCGGCGAACCCGATCATCCCTGCTGGTCCGCCGACCGCAATCGTGAATGGGAGAGGGAACCCGACGCACCAGGAGATCGCGAACGCGAATGCGGTCGCCAGCACGCTGTTCACTAAAGCGATGCCGATGATTTGAAGCACAGTGATGGGGAACTTTGGGATAAATTGGCGGAGCTGAACGAGTACAGTGGCGAAGATGAGCGTCGCCATCGCAAAGACGCGGAGCCAGAACATCTGACTGTGTTGAATGCCGGCGCTTGGAGGCTGCAGAGGGATGCAGTCGAGAAGCAGCGCGATCACGACGCAGGGCACGCCTGTCGATACAATTACCAAGAGGACGTGCAGGAGACTTGACGACCTGGGGTACCTCATGAGCAGCAGCATGCGCTCGACAGAGTACTTGCCGTGGAGCTCCACTTGCACGGACTGCCACGCGCAGAGTATCCTATGGCCCGCCAAGGCGATCGCTGCGATACCATTTGCCATTGTGATGTACTTAGCGGACAGTAAGACAGAGTGAGAGAGTGCCCAACGAACGGAACAACAGAAGTGTCAGTCTTTGGGTAATCGGAAATGGATCAGAACAGATATTGTTGGTTAAATTTGGTCTGTGGAGAACCAAGGGCCAAAATATACTTTGAACAACACTTTGCAGCCTCCGTCCAGTAAGTACTGTGGCGGATCACATCCCCGATCCACAAGTTTGTCCGAATTTGCTCATGTGGCGAGTTTTGATCTGGTGGCGTTGCAGGAAGCTCGCAACGATCGACGGGATGTGCGCGTAGCCCTCGCACTCGAGTGCGTTGAAGTCTTCGCCACCTTCTGAAATAGTGCGCGCGCTTTGGAGGTAGTGGTTGACGCACTTCTCGTACTGGCGAAGCTTGTTGTTGTTCACGACGACCGTGAGCCCCGAG
>JAASFI010000993.1:0-12959 GCA_023333705.1 Globisporangium viniferum | reverse complement strand
GTGAAAAAAATCTTGGTGGGTCAAACAAACACTCGACAACTTCGTCAAAGAAAGCCAGACGAGCAACGCCAACATTGAAACCTTGCTCAAGATTTTTCTCATCACTTTGTGCAACTGTCCTGGGGCAACGAACTGGTGCACGCCAGCGCTCAGCAAGCATGTGCGCATGCGAGTGCAACGCACACGGCAAAGCAAAACAAACAAGCTGCGTCCGACTGGCTGTTTTACTGCGTGTACGTATTGGTTGCTTTGTTGGCTGGCTTGCTTTGTGTGGACGGATTTTGCTCGCTTTTTGGTTTTGGTACCACGACAGCCGAAGACGCAACCTTGATTTGCTGCAATGTCCGACTCTCGAAGTTGGTTTGTGAAAAACTGGGAAGTCAACATTCCCTCGATAATAAGATCCACAGTTCTTATTATCGATGCACGACAGTACCGCGTTGTTGTCAAGTCAACGCGGGAACTGCGCACGCGCACGAAGCAGGTCCAAGTCAACAACAACACCACCACGGGCAAGTTGCGATGCCCACTTCGCTCAACAACTCGGTGTCGGTCAGTCCTGAAAAAGCAGAGAAGGCAGCACAGGTGCAGTGAGGGAAGGAGCGAAGGAGGCGGAGCAGCAGAACCGCGATAATAATGGAGATCAGCGGCATCGGAGGCTACCGCGACGGCTTCATGGCGCGGTCGTCGATCACGAGCGCAAGCACGACTCTCGGTGTCGGCGCGGACGGCCAGCTGCTGGAGAAGCCCCTGGCCACGCGGTCGCTGGGCAGCGGGCGAGGGAGAGGACAGGGGCGAGGAGGAGACAGACGCCGACAGCTCCAGGGCGGCCACCGCGCGTCCGAGCCGATCCTGCTCGACTTTGACCTGCCGTCCGCCGCCACTACGCAGACGACCACCCCGTCCAGCCAGCAGACGAAGACGGCAAAGAATCAGACCTCGCAGAAGCAGCAGAAGCGCAAAGCGATGCCGCGCCTCAACAACCTCGTCCCGCCCGTGAATCTGAGCGAAGAGCGCCGCGCTGAGTACAAGCAGGCGATGGAAGACCGCATCGAACGCATGCTGCTGCGGAGCCAGGCGGCGTGGGACGGCACGAGCGGGATCTTTGAAGACGACCCGAAGAACTGGAAGCTGCATGTGTCCAAGCCGAACCTCACAATGTACCGCCGACGCTATGGCCCTGGGAGCGACGAGGACGCCTCCACTTCCCGTTCTTTTGTGGCCACAGGCCGCATCCCGGGGTTAACGCTCCAGGATGTCGAGTACGGACTCTACGCCGAGACGACGCCGGACGAGCGCGCGATTAACGCCTATTGGTTCAGCGACTATTTCCTCGACGCCGCGGTCCTTGAAGCGTACGAGACCCGCACCGACGACGACCCGTTCCTCTTCTTTGGCACAAAGTGGCTGCTCACAGGACCGTTCACGAACGTGAAGATCATCGCGCCGCGGGACAGCGCCTTTGTGCAGTACACGAAGACCGTGATTGACGAGTACGGCGAAAAAATTCTCGTCAAGTTCGCCAAGTCGGCCCCGGAAGACGTCATCCCGCACATCCCCGACCAGGGCGACATCCGCTTTGTGCGCATCGACTTCTCGATCATCTACATGTACCGCTTCGATCCGAAATCACAAGATGTGCAGGTTTTCTGTGAGGGCAGACTCGATCCTGCGGGGCGTACCACGAGCTGGATGGCGAATCTGAATCTAGCGATGTTCGCACCGGCCATCGTGCAGCTTAACCACATCGCCGACGCCAAGTACATCACCAAGCACGGGCTCATGTTCCCGCACGACAATTCCCCGACAGGCAAGAGCGAGTTTGCGCTGAGTGTGAGCACGCATCTGCCATCCCCGATGGCGTCGTCCACTGCTGATCTGAGGTTGTCCTCACATCTCGCAGCGAGCTGGGTGCCTGACAAGAAGCGAAAGGCGTGCTTCGTGTGCTTCAAGGGCTTCAGTCTTCTACGCCGCCACCGCCACCATTGCCGCATGTGCGGCGAAGTCATGTGCTCGCAGTGCATGATCACGCTGCCACTCGTCACGCCAGAAAAGTTTGACGCTGAAAAGGATGCTAACTTCCCGTTGCAGAACCAGCCGGAGAGCAAGAAGCTGGAAGACACGCACCGCCACGGCTTCCATGTCATGAACGCATTCAAGTTTTGCAAAAAGTGCATGTTTGTGATCCGTCAGGAGCGCCGCGCGATGGTCGCTGGAGTGGGTAACTATTACTTCACGGAGGGCATGATGCGCCACTACACGCAGATGCAGGCAGCGTTCGCGGGCAACTACGAGGGCAACCAGTTCGAGGACGACGCTGAGGGAAACGAAACTGGATATTTCGACGACTCGATCGACGACGAGTCGATCGTGGACGACGTCCAGTACTCGAAGCGCATCGAGAAGCTCCGCCAGGAGCACATGGAGCGAGAGAAGCAAAAACTGCGCGATCAGTCGCAAAAAAAGCAACCGCGCGTGAGCGTTCGGCTGTTTGACGGGTCCGACATCTCTGATGTGGCGTCGATGTCGGTGCCATCGCTGGGCTCGGACTCAAACCCGGCGAGTCGCAAGCAAAGCACCAGCAGCAGCGAAGTGTACGATTTCGACAGCTTGCTGGTCACAGACCAGAAGAAGCTGCAGGCGAGAATGGATGCGATGAAGAGTAAGAGCGGCAACGAAGAACTCAGCGCCACCGCGGAGAACGATGACAACGTTGCCTACGCATCTGAAGAAGCTTCCAACCAGTTTGAGAAAATGGAGCGATCCATTGCGGAGCAGGAGGCGCTAATCAATTCGATCCAGCTGCAGCGCGCGATGATGAAAGCGGGGAACGGAGACGGTGCTCAGTCCAGATTGCCCATCGGCGCAGCGATGCAGTCGATGGCGCTGACGATGCCGGCGGCGGTGTCGAGCATCCAGATAGAGGACAATCCAGACGAGCTGAAGGCAGCAACAACTTCCGTGTCGATCGAGGAGCATGCACCTTAATCTCTCACGGAACTGTCCATAGCAACCGGTGCGCAGGCCCACCCACCCGGCTAGAACAACGCGCGTCAGTGCAGCGTAGCGACCATCTCAAGCATCCGCTGCAAAGAAGCTTGACTTTTGGCGTGCGTTCTGGCTTGTGCTACGTCCCCTTAAAGTTGTGGATCTCACGCAGCATAGAAAATAGACCCCCAATAGAAAAATCACACCCATGCAATTGCATCTGACCGACGGACTGATGTGTGCCATGAAGGCATGGTGGCACGAGGCACGACCGGAACAACTTCCCATCCCCATTATTGTCGAGGACCACTCTCATACCCTCCTGAAGGTGCAGAACAGTGTATCTACCACTTGGGGACAGATTAAGTTCTGCTGTCGCGAGAGTGACGAAGCCAAGAGTCACAATTGCGACAAGGTTTGGTGATTCGACTTGCCTGCCGTACGACCGCTTCGCGAGGCTCTACCAGCCTGACCAGCTTGCGCGTCCTACAGGATCGAGTTTGGTTTGGTTTGGCATCATTCTCTCAGCTCGAACATTATTTTCGACGTTTAACGTTGTAACATCAGTTCTCCCGGATGATCATCGAATTGGAAGAATCGACAAGAATCGTCAAATTCCAATAAACAGTGTTCAAATTCGAAAAATCTGTTTCAATTGCTGGCCAAACTACACAGGATTTACTCTATTAAAGACTGAAAGCGACTTGTC
The DNA here is from genome assembly GCA_023333705.1 of Globisporangium viniferum. NCBI lineage: Eukaryota > Oomycota > Peronosporomycetes > Pythiales > Pythiaceae > Globisporangium > Globisporangium viniferum. The sequence goes on along the minus strand of JAASFI010000993.1, from coordinate 9,262 downwards.
TTTCTTTGTTAAAACGGATCTTTGATCCACCATCTGGCTTTTTGCAGTAATCCTCTCCAAGTGCATATATTCTTCGGTGGGCGATTTCAAAAGATGCCAGAAGGAATATATGCATGCAGAACAGCACTTATGTTATGTGGTGGGGCAACGCAAGTTCTGCACCTCAGAATGGACGAGTGAGCATGAAGTTGACGAGGCGAACGCAAGTAACAAGCAACGCAAACTAGAAGTCAAGTACTTTTGTGCAGGATGCTGGTGTTTGCATAATATACGCCGCGGTGGCCTCGATCAACGACGTCTCTTTTTCGGAACCGGGTGATGACAAGTTCTTCTTCAGTCGTTGAGGATTCGATCAATTTTCCACCCTCGATATGTGTTGACGAGGACCGCGTGAGCGTCGGCTTGGTTGAGACACGCCCCAGATCTTTGCCCGGCATTACTGTTCAACGAATCATCTTTCAAAACCAGGGAAACGTCCCTGGTGTAGATTTTTATACTATCACATCCACCATCAAGGTGGTTCGCTGATCAGATACCTAGTGCTATTTATTGCTAATAGACCCCTCCCCCCCTCCCCCTCTCCCCCCCTACACACAATGGTCCACGCGCCATCGTAGTCGTTTGTGCAGTAGTAATGATTTGTAGTTCTATAACCTGCCTACTTTTTAGCTCTGTTGGTTGTGTATGATTGAAGTTTTCGCAACCGAAGCCATCTAATTAATACATATGCTCCTACAAAGTTATGCAACACAAAACTATGCAGGCAAACAAATCTCAGCCAATAAATACAACAACGTCAAAAGCTGCATCTACAGTCTAAAGAGACTACAAAATCATACTTTTTGTGTACACAAAATATTTGAACGTATTCTGTCAGATTAACTCTCTATTGACAGTGTCTAGACTGTAGTTTCAGACACACCCGTAGAGGGTCCTGCTTTGCAAGAAACAACCAAACAACGCAATTGGCAATTCCTCATCCAGCTCCTGTCGTACGACATATCTGTCGAATCACTCAATCGATCAGTCACTCGCTCACTCACTCTCTCTCTCTCAACTTCGCTCGCACGAGACTTACTTCATCAGTCTCTCCCGCCGCAAGCAGCTCCCGAGAAACCCCGACATGGAGATCAGCGGCATCGGAGGCTATCGCGGCGGCCTCGTGGCGCGGGCGTCGGTCACGGGCGCCAGCACCAGTGGCGGCAGTGGCCGCCGCCTGTTGGAGAAGCCGCCAGCCTCGCGGTCCGTGGCCGGCACGGCGTATGCGGGCAGCAGCCGCAACAGCGGCGGTGGTGGCGGCAGCACGCGCGCGTCTGAGCCGATCATGCTCGACTTCGACCTGCCGGCGGCCACACCTGCGCGCCACAGCAGCCAGCAGCAGCAGCAGAAGAAGAAGAAGCGCGGCAGCGCCAGCATCAAGAGCCATGGTGCTGCCGCCAAACCCGCGGGCATGGCGTGGCTCAACAACCTCACGCCGAGCGTGAACCTGAGCGAGGAGCGCAGGGCCGAGTACAGGCAGGCGATGGACGACCGCATCACACAGGCGCTGCTCAAGAGCCAGGCGGCGTGGGACGGCACGAGCGGCATCTTCGACGACCCGAAGAACTGGAAGCTGCATCTGGCAAAACCGAACCTCACGGTGTATCGGAAGCGCAGCGGGGCCGGGAGCGACCAGAGCATCTCGACCGCGCGTCCGTTTGTCGCCACGGGCCGCACGCCGGGCGTGACGCTCCAGGATGTCGAGTACGGACTGTACACGGACAACACCCCCGACGAGCGCGCGGTCAACGCCGTGTGGTTCAGCGATCTCTTCCTGGACGCCGCGGTGCTCGAAACGTACGAGACACAGAGCGACGACGACCCGTTCCAGTTCTTCGGCATGAAGTGGCTGCTCACGGGCGCGATCACGAACCTGAAGATCGCGCAGCCGCGCGACCGCGCGTTCCTGCACTACCAGAAGACCGTGACGGACGAGTACGGCGACAAGATCCTCGCCAAGGTCGTCGAGTCGGTGCCGGAGGACATCGTGCCGCTGATCCCGGACCAGGGCGGCATGCACGTCGTGCGCTCCGAGGTCTCGCTCGTGCTCCTGTACCACTACGACCATAAGGCGAAGGAGATACAGCTTTTCTGTGAGGGTAAGCTCGACCCCGCGGGCCGCTCGACCGGCTGGATGGCGAACCTGAACCTGTCGCTCTTCGCTCCGCTCATCGTGCAGCTTGAATACATTGCCGACGCCAAGTACATCACCAAGCACGGACTCATGTTCCCACACGAGCGCTCGCCGAACGACCGGAGCACGATCGCGCTGAGCGTGAGCACGCACATCCCGTCGCCCATGGCGGCGTCGGCAGCGGGGGACATGAAGCTGGCGTCCCTGGGCACCGCGAGCTGGGTACCCGACAAGAAGCGCAAGGCATGCTTCATCTGCTTCAAGAGCTTCAGCTTGTTACGGCGTCGGCGTCACCATTGTCGTATGTGCGGCGAAGTGATGTGCGGTCAGTGCCTGACCACGCTGCCGCTCGTGGCGCCGGCCAAGTTCGACGCGAAGAAAGACGCGAACTTCCCGTTGCAGAACCAGCCGCTGAGCAAGACGCTCGAGAACACTCACCGCCACGGGTTCCCCGTCGTGAACATTTTCAAATTTTGCAAAAAGTGCATCTTTCTGATCTGTCAGGAGCGCCGCGCGATGGTCGCTGGAGTGGGCAACTACTACTTCACGGAGGGCATGATGCGCCACTACGCGCAGATGCAGGCGGCGCTCGCGGGCGAATACGAGGGCGACCAGTACGAGGACGACGACGAGAGCGGGTACCTGGACGACTCGATCGACGATGACGAGTCGATCGTGGACGACGTCCAGTACTCGAAGCGCATCGAGAAGCTCCGCCAGGAGCACATGGAGCGAGAGAAGCAAAAACTGCGCGACCAGCAGCAGAAGGTCCGTCTTGCGCGCAGCAGCGTCCGTTTGTTCGACGATATGAGTGTGTCCGACAAGTCGGCGGCGACCTCGGACGCAGCGAGCCGCCAGCAGAGCGTGAGCGACGACAACAACGAAGTGTACGAGTTTGATGATCTGCTGGACGACAACAGCCAGCTGATGGTGAGAGACGAGCGGCTGAAGAGCAAGAGCGACGGCGACCGACTGAGTTTCCGGAATAGCCTCGCGGACAGCAACCATGCGCCGTCTTTCACTTTGACGATGCCGATTGCCGCTACGACGACCACCACCAGCAACAACAGTTACGACGTCGCTAGCAACAACAACAACAGTGTCGACGCAGCCAGCGAGGCGTCTTCACTCTTGCCGATCGATATCCGGCGGCGGTCGTTCTCGATCCCCGACCACTTTGAGAAGATGGAGCGGTCGATCGCGGAGCAGGAGGCGCTCATCAGCTCGATCCAGCAGCAGCGCGCCGCGAACTCGAGAGCCGAGGCGCGCCTGCCCATCGGCGCGGTGATGCGGTCGCTCGCGCAGACCAAGCCGGCGATACTGAACGCGCGCGGGAGCAGCAATAGCAGCAGCAATCAACTAGAGCACGACGCGGAGCAGCAGGCGACCACCAGAACGTCCTCCTCTCTGTCCATCGACTGAGTGAGTGCGTCCAGCAAGCAGCTCACGAAGCAACCAACCGAAATACCACACTACCATAGTGAGAAAACTGTTTTTTTAAAAGCGTATAAAATAAAAGTTGAAAATGGTGGCTCAATGTGGCTGGCAGCAAACATGACAAAGTGTGGCAAGAACCAAAGTCGTAAGATCAAGAAAAGCATTTCTTTATTATATTTGCAGTCTATTTCGCAAAAAAAAGGTTGGTTAGTTAGTTCGAGCGCATTCATATTCATATCATATTCCGTTAGGGGCTTTGCGCAAAGTCTTCTTCGCTCCCGCGCTCTCGCTTGAGCACTTCAAGCAGCTTGGCGTTGTCCGCGATCGCGAGCTGCACGTCCGCGATCGAGACGCTCCCTCGCTGGGACCGCGCGCGCGGCCACGACGACGTCGACAGCGTGGTCGAGTCCGTGGGCGACAGCAGCGTGGCCGCGTGCGGCGACAACGGAGGCGGCAGAAACCCGTCGTGGCTCTTCGTCACAGCGACCTCCTTCTTGCTGTTGTTGTTCTCCTTGTCTTCACCGTCGTCCTCGTCATCGTCCTCGTCATCACTGAACTCTTGCTGGAAGTCAAAGAGCATGTCCGGGTTGAAGCTCGAGAGCGAGCCGGAGAACTCGCTGTCTCGCCCCACGTTGGAGTAGGCCAGCAGCTCGTGCGCGGGCACTGCGTTCGCCAGCACGGGCTTGAACTCCAGGTCTTCGTTGCTGTCGGCATCCTCTTCTTCTTCTTCTTCTCCCTCATCAACGTCATCGTCATCGTCAACATTGTTGTCAACAATATCGTCAAAGTCGCGCACTTTGTCCGACACCACCGAAGAGGTATCAACAACAGCAGCAGCAGCAGCAGCATCAGCATCAGGCGCGAACTCACCACCACCATTCATTTCAGCGGCATTGTCTGTAGCTCTTCGTCCGACCGGGTGCAGCTCACATTGTCCGTTCTCTTCAATGATCGCGCACACTTCGGACGATGTCATCGACGACAAGCTCCCTCTCCGATGGTTGCGGCCTTGCTTGGTCGGCGTCGGAATTTCCCCGTCGATATGGTCGCTGCCTTCGCTACTCTCCACGTCCGCTGCGGTCGCGTACTTCTCTTCACAGGGCGAGCCCAACGGCGCAAACCTGTTGTGCGTCGCCGCATCACCATCATTGTCATTGCTATGGCCATTGCCATGTTCACTCGCGTCTCGCTCGGGGTGCAGCGTGCGTAGCTTCTCGTCCTGCGCGTCGTAGCCGCTCTTCCATGGGGCCATCTGCTGGTTTTGTATCTGGAACGCCGTGCTGTTGTTGTGCATGATGCTCTTGAGCTCCATGCACCGATGACACACTTTGCCCACTGTGATGTACATCCCATACGCTTCCCGCACCACGTGCCGAGGCGCTCTCGCTTTCGCCGTGTGCTTCACGCCAGCAGACTGCGTCGTCGTCAGGGTATTGCTCTCGGAGAAGTCGCGGTTGCTGTGGTTGCTGCTGCCAGTGCTCAGCAGCGCCAGCGACGAGTCCGTGCGCACAAGCGAGCGCACGTTGAGCTTGCTGTAGCTCGTGCACTCGCGGCAGATCACTTCGCCGCAGGACCGGCAGTGGTGCTTGGGGCGCCGCACGCGCTGGAACTTTCGCTGGCACACGTAGCACGCGCTGCGCTCTTCGTTCGGCACCCACGAGGTCGCCATGTCGAGTGGCGCGCTGTCGCTGCTGCTGCTCGCGATCGAGCCCCTGCTCTCGCTGCTGTGCTTCCTCGCTGTTATCGCCCTCGCTGACGTTGTTGTCGCTGTTGCTGTTGCTGTTGCTGTTGCGGCCGCGGTGACAACAGTGGAATGGAGCCCGTCGCCGTGGTGCAGCGAGCGCTTCGTGTTCCACATCTTCTTGAGGTAGAGCTGCACGAGCCAGAGCGGCATGCTGCCCTTGAAATGCGCCCGCCCCTTGGTACACACGTTTAGCACGGGCCGCTCGGGCGTGCTGTTGGTCTCGTCCACCCAGTACACCATCGCGGCTTCAATGTGCGCGCGCGTGAGTCCAAAGTACGAGTCCTTGCCGCCGTACCCCTTCAGGTTCACCGACTGCACGATGCGGTAGAGCATGCGCTGGCCGTCGCTCTGCTGCACGTGCGTGCCCGTGAGCTCAATGTACGCAAACTCGCGGCTCGACACGAGCTTCTTCACGGGCGACTTGAGCGCGAGCCACTTGATGCCCATGTACCAGAACGGGTCCTCAAGCGTCGCGCCTTCGAGCGTCTTGAGCACGCAGCTGTCGAGGCACATGGAGCCGTACGTCTGCGTGTAGTGCAGGCGCACCTCCTCGGTCGTCTCGCCGTAGGCGCTGCTCATGACGTCTTCGAGCGAGTACGGCGCCTTCAGATGGCCCATGAAGCACTGGCCCGAGGTCGGCGGCATCTGCATCGGGGGGGCCAGCTGCTGCTGTTTCCCATTGCCCTTACCGCTGCTGCTGGGCGAGCTGTAGCTGTTGTGGTAGTTCTTGCCGCTGCTCTTGGTCAGCAGACAGCTCTCGAGCGTCGACGTCGTGAGTTTCCAGCCGTCGCGCTGCGCGCTGCGCACGTTCGAGCGCCCCCACGTCGCCCCCTCGCGGATCACCTCCTGCACCATCGGCAGCAGGTACGCGCGCAGCTCCTCGTGCTGCTCGGGCGTCACGTGGATCTTGGGCAGCTGGTGGTCCGCCACGGGGAAGAACGGCCGCGACGGCGCGCGCGCGTGGTCCTTCGCCATGGCAGTCTCTCAGTGGGTCTGTGTCTGCGTCTGGGGGTGGGTCTCTCTCCTCGATATGTAGCGCACCAACAGGCGGGGATCAGCAGAGTTCCTTGTCTTGTGAAGGGCGGAGAAGACAGACGGACGGACGGACGGCCGAGCGCGCGCCTTGATTGATCGCTCGATGGGATCGCCCAATTGATGGGCTCGGACTGACTGACTGCGGCTGCGGCTAGTGCGTCAGGGAAAGCGAAGGAAGCGAGCGTGGGACGCAGACGCAATTGCTGAGGTTGTTGGTGTTGTCGTTGCCCGTTGTTGTCATCAATGCGCGATTGCACAACACGAATGATGGTGGGATACACGCATCATCCACCAGGGCTCTGCTCAGCTCATTATTATATGCGTCTTTCGCGTTCATTTCACTTGCACTCACTATGTGGAGAGCTCTTTTTGTGCACATGACGCGAAGCAGAGAAAACGTACTTAGAAGAGATGATACTAGCAAACAGCCTATTCTTTTGATTTTGTCGAGTTGCGGTTCATGCGCGCGAAAGAATTCCGATACATTTTCGATGGATGCTACGGCCTACTGAATAGCCTATTTGTATAGAGCGTTTTAATTGGGCAGATCAGCCAGGTTGCGGGCAGCGCCTCGTTTGTTCAAGCAGATCCCGAATGATGCAGGTGATGACGGCAATCACTAAATCAGCAAAATGCGCCAAATGAAAATGAACTTCGCTCGCTTTGTCTGACTGACTGACTGACTGTCTCTGTGTGCTGACTGACTGGTTGGTCACCAGCAGATTCACCTTTGATGAGGAGAGTCATTGTGTGCTTCGTCCCGTTGCTGCCTGCTGTCACTCGCATGAGCAACCGGAATACAAACGTATCTTTCTGTGATGGATGGGTTCTCGGCTGAGAAGCAAGTGAGTGGAATGGAGAATGAATGGATCCGCTGGTGAATGTACGTATAACTTGGCAACGGGAGCTCTTCGTGAGAAGCTCTGCTGACTCGGTGTACGCATCCAGTAGCAGTAACAGGACACTCGCTTTGTCAAACACTCAAAGTAGTACGTAGACGCACATGGGATCTCACAACGAGCGCATACAACTGAACACAAGCAGCAACCACAATACTGGCAGGCAACATTCGAACATGTATGGATCACAATATAATCGGCGCACATATCACACTCACACAGCAAGCAGGCAGTACGCAGGAAAAACCACTGCGGCAGACACTCTAATACGCTTCGGTCTCTCTCACATACTCGTGCGGCGCTGGTCTTCGACGCCCAGCGAGCGAGCGAGCGAGCCTTCTTGCAACAATGACTGACTGTCGTCCTTTGAGCGACCGGAGCGTCCAGCTGAGCAGACTGCAGGAGAGCACGCGCTTACTTCTTCTCCTGGATCACGAGCGGGCCGACGTTGTCGCCGGTCTCCTTGTTGTGCTTGACGTGCGAGCCGTCGCAGAGCGGGAACTTCTTGGACTTCCAGCAGCGGCACACGAGGCACTTTCCCTTGCCCTTGGTCACGAGGTCCTCCACTTCCGTCACGGCTAGAAAGTCCACCACTTTCTCCTTCTCGAGCTGCACCTGGCGGTTCACGCGGAACTTGGCGCTCTTCGAGTCCGCCTTGCCCGAGAAGAAGAGCGAGTAGAAGAGTACGGCGATCGTCACGAGCAGCGGCGCCAGGTACACCCACTCCTCTTGCTTGAGCTTCATGAAGCCAGCGAACGTGCGCGGCAGTGGCAACCCCTTGAGGTAGCGCGGCAATTGCACCTACACGCAGAGAGAGAGAGAGAGTGAGAGAGAAGATACGACACACACAGCGTCAGTCAGTCGCGTTGGTTCTACACATGGTGCGATAGAGAGTGAGAGAGAGAGTTGAGTGACGCCAGACGCACCTTGAGGTATCGGCGGATGGCTTCCATTGCTGTTGTGTCTTGAGCGTGAAGAGAGCGCGCGTGAAGGAGGCGGAGGCGGCGTCTACGAGGCGAGAGCGGAAATGAAGAGGCAGGCGGCTTTGATGGGAATGTGAGAGCAGCCCCGCGTTAGGGATACGCGGCGTTCAAGCACAAGGGGAACCAGACCACCAAAACGTTGAGAGTATACTGAAAACCGGACCACCAAAAAAAGTCGGTGTATAGCATAATCTTGGTCGGCTTTTCAAATTCCAATTTACTCGAGGCAGACTATGATTAAACATTGGAATTCGTGGCGGCAGTAAAGCTGGAGTAAATGATGCGTTGCGCCACACAAATCCAATTTAGAAAAAAGGATTTGTGTGGAAACAATTTATATTTTTTTAAAAGCTAAAATGCGGACAATTTCAAAATCCAAAATTCGTTTACGTTCGCACATAAAATCTATGTAGAGCAAATCCCCTATTTTAGACCCACAAACTCAATAATGGCAGGCAGCTTTCGAACATGTATGGATTACAATATAATCGGCGCACATATTACGCACACAGCAAGCAAAGCACACAGGAAACTAACTCACTGCAGACACTCTCTCATTCTCGTGCGGCGCTGGTCTATGATGCTTCTTAGAGACCTTCGTCCAATAGAGAGGTCAGTCGTCCTTCTGAGCGACCGAGGCTTCCAGCTTTGTGGATAGACAGCATCAGCAACAGGAGCGTCTACGGGGGATGGAAATGGATTAGATCATACCAAGGCGGCGGATCGCTTTGTATTGCTCTGCGTTCGTCAATAGATACATAGATACACGGCAACGTCAGAAGACAGACAAGCAAGGCGATTGCTTGCTTATAGTATAAGAGCAACGATAATACACAAGGTTGGGTGGGTGGTACCTGGGATCTCCATGAGCGCCATGATCGCGAAGCCCGCCTCCGGGTTCTTCTTGTTCATCTGCATCACGGCGTTGTACTCGACAAACTGGAAATTGTCGAAGCGGCGAGCTGGGAGCTGGTCGTCGAACTCTTTCATC
>JAASFI010000992.1:0-12969 GCA_023333705.1 Globisporangium viniferum | reverse complement strand
CGCTCACGAGGCCAACCACCACGTTTGGATTGTCTGGAGGAACAGCAGCAGCGCTAGAGATGGCAACTGGTGGAGGCGGCAGCTGCGCCTCGGGCGAAGCTGTTGCTGTTGCTGCTGCTGTAGGAGCACATGTGATGTCGTGTACAGGGGCGGCGAGCGCTGGAAACGCCACCGCACTGCTCCGCAGGAGCTGCTGGAGCTGCTCATTCTCACCCACCATTCCACCTTGAACAAAAAGCTTGCTGCTCAGGAGTGGCAAGAGTAAGCATAAATGTAGGTACTCTCACCTACCAGTATTAGCTTTTTATGGTACTTTCGCCTACAGTATCCAAAGGTGACTGATAGGCAGGGATCATAAGGAATGGGCTTTCTCTCCAAATTACCAATTTTTCCCACTCTTCAATTTGATTTTATCCCATTCTGAAACCCATACAATGCCTTGGGAATTGTATGCATGGTATAGTTTTTAAACTTTTGTATTTAAAAATACATTTACAGCTTGTCAAGCAAGGAGGGACATTAGTTTTTTTTGCACAACGGCAAGACCAAAAAATAATCCTGACCGCTGATTGGCTAAGACAGTAAACATAATTGAACCCCCCCATCAAGTCATTTTCCCTCTTTGCCCCTTTTACGGAAATGCAGCTCTTGCAGCTCTATAAATAGCAGACAGCCCAAAAAATTCTCGGAATTACTTTGCGTATTTCATTTCGTCATCGCAACATAGAAACCGCGTATCTCCCGACGGCAGCGAGTGCTTCGCAACCTGCGCAAAGTATGCAGCTCAAAGTTTATGCGGTCGACAAGATCGCTGCGAACGTGATGGCAAAGCCTTACGCAGTCATGTCGTTATGTGCCCGTGTGTGTACGTGTGGTACAGTAGTTAAGTTTCAAGCAAACGATGCGCAAAGAAGCTCTCGATGTGCGCGAGCTCTACTGCTTTCCTTTAGCGATTATGTTGTTGTACCGAGTGACCATGAAAATGAAAGAAAAAGGGGGTATCTTCCGCACCTGCCAGGTTGCCGTCTTGCCGTCTTGCCGCTCTTCACCCGAAATCGTGAAGAATGGCAACTGCAAATCTGCAAGGCAGCAAAAATACACGCCTCTGATTGGCTAGATTTTCCGGCTTGCAAGTCGGCAAGAGAGATTGAAACTCCCTATTACTCATCTATGTGTTCGCTCATACGTCCAATGAATGGAGCACTTCTCACCTTTGAGAACGTGTCTAGTCTGAAGCTGGTAAGATTGCGGTATCGCGAGGTTGCTATTTTCGTGGATTGCTTGACCAGGAGGATTAATTCAACACATTTAAGCCGTCAAGCAAGAAAAAGAATGAATCTAGCCCTTTTGCGCATATATCAAACTACATCACATGCATAACTTTTTACAGCTAACAAAAAGAGATTTACAACAACAAAGTGAGAATGAAAAGCATGCATTGGCTCAAGTCGCAGTGCCCAAACCCCAATTTCGACAATCACACGAGCTATTAAATAGTGCTGCCGCCAAAATGTCTGTGAAGTTTGGCACTGTAGCTAAAAAGTGAAGTTTATTCAGTGAAGTGGTCAATAGGCGCGCTATTGATGTGATTTCATGCACTGTAATACTAGCTCAAAGCTTTAGCATGTAGACTTTAGTACTTCCTTTTTCTAGCATTGACACTATGAAGAACGACATCTACACTGTAGATGTCGTTTTGAAACGGAAAGCAATGTCGTCTGAGATCATCTCATCTCGTTAGAATATATATTTTCGATCAAACAGGGTCGTCACGATCTTGAAATGGATTCTGTTTTGTATGTCTCCATGTGTATTGATATTTGTAAGGTCCAAGTAATTTCAAAGTAATGCATGCATTCCCTTTTGTATTAATGTTTGTATGGTCAATAGAATCCCACTTCTCGCTCTGAAAAAATCCCACAATAGGCTTGAGAGTGTGAGAAACTATGGAAAATCCATTCCTTATGATCCCTGCTGATAGGGAGACAAGACCCTTTCTGATTGAGCATCATGCTTCAAATTAGGTTAATATCTCTATCTTGACTTTAGGGTTTTGCCAAGTCGCGCTCAGCTGTTAGGGTTTTTGGTCAATCCGATATACTTGTAGGGTAGTGTACTCAGTTTGGGGGTTTGGTATAGGGTGTCTCTATCAGAAAGGGGGTGTTCGTAGTTCTTCGAACAATTCGCAGTTCTTAGAACTACCTTCCGAGGGCGAATCAGTTTGTTATGCTGCTGCAACGGAAGTCTGTGCAACGTAATCTAGCTAGAGCAACACAAACACAACTGAATTAAAGCAAACTTAGAAAGAACTGAACGCCACTCAAACCAAACATACACGCTAAAAAACCCAACAGCAACCTCGGCAACAGAAAAACTACTCTCTTGTTGCAATGTGCACTCTAATATAGTACATCAGCACCTCAAGCTCGGGTAGTACTCGGGTGGGTGATCACCGGCAAGCCACACATTAACTTAGACGTATCATACCTCAAATGTGTACTTTAGTAGTACTGAGCTTGGTACAAGGATGTCTTCTGGATATTCTTCGCTCACCCTACATCTTGTACAATACATGTAGAACCGTCGAAAACTGTGCACTTTGTTGCCTCTAAACTCATATTTGATAATTTGCGAAAAAGAATTTGCGCTTCTGCCTGATCAAATTTGAGATCCCCGCTGCTCTTCAAGTCGCTCTCTAGTGGCCCAGTTCTTTTGATTTTTATACCTCAAAGCGGCCTCGTTGACAGGCTGCTGAAATGTGTACCATACTGTACATAAGAGTTAGAGCTGTAAGTTTATATAGATTAAACCAATGGTCCAGCAATCATAATTTCGAGTTGCACTGTATCTTGGAGAATGGGTCTGTCATGTCACAAAGAAATAGACATATGATCGTAGATCCAGAATGCCGGGAGTGCCTCAGACGTGCAATTTTTATATTACGTAAAGCAAGAGCAAAAATGCTGCTAATTACCAGCACAGGAGATTCTAAAGTACAGTTTTAGCGAAGCCGAAGAAGAGTGTGACGACAATGCCGAATGCCTACACATTTGGCATTCGGATCTTCGATACCTGAATTCGCGTTTTCTACGTAACCAGCGGGTTGATGAAGCTCGGGTTCATTCCGCAGCTGGTGACTTTCCTTGTTTGAATTTCTGAAAGAAGTAATTCCAGCTGAGCCGGAGGTATTACATAATGTTGGGCTCATAACCCCTTCTCGTTAAAGATCAAACGTAGAGCCGCTGTGCGGTGTGGACATTGAGAGGAGCAGCGTTGCGGGGGTAGCGAACCATGAGATGAGCGAAGCCGGAAGAGCAAACTCCTCCTGCTCATGTTGACCGTGGCGTCTGTTATTTCCAAAAATCGCGTTAATTCGCCGCGCAGATATCTGTCGTCAGTGGTCCTCAAGCACGCTGTTGATGGGCTCGCTGTTTGTGTCAGTGCCGGTGCGTTGAGTGAGGTGCACGTCGTTCGCGCGATCCAGGTCATTGATGAGGTCGGTCGCTTTGGTCGAGTCAAGTCTGTCGACGTTTTGAACGCTGCTACTGGTCACGATGGTCTTTGTCCTTCGGAGGTACAGTATGTACGCCATCTGCTGCTCACTTATCCCTATTGCAACTGCCTTTTCCGCTCATTTCTTCAGAGACTCAGCGCTCTTGTGGTGGATATGCGTTGTACATTTTGAGCCGAATTTCAGGATGTGGGATACGCTTGCCACCGTTCCGGTGAGCATTTCCAGTGGTGTCTTGAGGTCGGGATTCGCTCACGTTGGCAGTCGGTTCCTTATGAGACTAGCTTGGCGTACTGCATCTCCCCGTGCAGGAAAGGCCGGAGGTGCTTGGCGCGCTTGCCACGCGCAGCGAGCGCGGAGCTACCGTACACTGCAATGTCTCTCGCCGCAACGTGCGTGCTTAAACGAGACACTAGAGCGAGCTTTGTGACTTCGAAGGGCTAGGGTGAACGAAGTCGTTTACAAAGGGAATGGAGAGCATTTCCTTTGCGCCACAGCTACTCGCTTTATGAAAGACATCCGCAAGCAGGAAAAGTGAGCATGTGTGCTATGAACTGTGCTTCTGTTGAGCTCTACACGTATCGCATGTGTGTATATGTGTTGTGTGAAATATCTTTAGTTTTAGGAACGAGGACGATCATCACCTTCACCGACGCGAATTCCCTCAGTGGATATCTGATTACTTGGCAAGTTTTAATAAGAAATCATAGGTGACAGCAGTGGCGTCACCGTTTCGCCTGCTGCAGCGCTTTGCCACTGCTTTTCATCAAGAAAACCGACTCGTGCAAAAGTGAGTAAACGTGATCTAAACTATTGATCTTTTGTTATTGTACTGAAAAAACATGTTGAATCTTGAAGCAAAGGGTGACAAAGGCAGCAGCCAATTTTGGCGATCCAACACGCAGTTTAAGGCATCCGAGATAATAACCATAGACTGAACATGTATCTATTTTGATTCTCGTTCGAACGGAGTGTGGTGCGAGCGTGGTGGTGGCAACGCGCGTGTTGTCGAAATGGAGCGTCACTTAGCTTTGATGACTACAGTGCTGGGCGTTCGTGCAGGCGGTGAGTTTCGCTACGCTGCTCAAGTTTATGCGTGGATTGTCTTGCCATTTCGGGGTTGTTTGTACTGTAGGAAGATAACTCCCGATCCTCTTATTTTCTACGCGGCTCGAGGTACGACACAATTTGTAGATGTGAAGTCAGCGACTATCCAGAAGGTATGATGCAGATTCTCAGATTGACCATTTTGTTTAATTGCGGATATAGTTGTAACTGCTGTCATGTTTTGTGAAACTGGCCACTACTGTACAATCCAAGCCAACGCGTAGATGAATACCCGTGTTTGGTGCGAGTATCTGCGTGACGTTCTGTAACTCCAGATCGAGGGGCCAGTCCGTCATCCTCTTAGACAACCTGAATACCTACATGTCGGCGGAAGCGCACGAGATTGTAGCTGGTCAGTGCTTCTCGATGATCACAGCACTTCCTCCCAACACCACGTCGTTGTGCCAGCTACTCGACGTCGGTGTTACGGGATCATTGTAAAAAAATGCTCGAAGTTGAGTGGCTCGAGGAAGAGAGATGCAGCGACACAATAACGCCAAAGGAGAGGAAAATCATGGTGGTTAAGAGAACGATTGGAGTTTGGGAAACCATTAGTGAGTAGGTGATCAGAAGCAGTTTCAGGGTAAGAGATCAAGAGCAAGCTTAAGACCCCACAACCGAGGAATATTGCACCAGTTCTCCAAGGCAGATACGTCGGCGTCAAACGGAAAAGCCGAGAGGTTCCATCGCACCCTCATGGATTCAGCACGAGCAATGCTGTGGACGTCATCACTTCCTGAGCGGTTCTGGTAAACTATCGCTGCTTCCTCATATCGATGTTTGAAAACTGCGCTTGTTAATTGGGTTTGTCAGGTACTCATCTGGCGTACGAATATCCACTCAGTGTGAGACGTGGTTTCTATTGGCTAAAAGTACATGATTTGTTTATGGTAGAAACATAAATTGTCAAAAGAGGGTGCAATAGGCGGACATTGCGCAATGTGATGGCATTTGGCGTCGTCGTTATCTGTACTTGAGGCACAAGTGGCTGAGAGCTACTTGGAGCATGATTCGTCATCAATCTCATGAACTTACTTGAATTCACTTTTTTGGAAAACGTAAACCTAAACCTTAATCCTAACCACCCCATGGGGTCACTTGACCGCCCTAAAAAGCCAAGCAGTATGTGATCACCCTAAAGCCAAGCTAGGTGACCAACTTAAAGCCAAGCATGCGTGGTTATCATAAAAGCGAGAAGTTGCAAGTACCTCAGGCATCTGCAAATAGGGTTTTCGCCCAATAGACCACGTATTTTTTTGCTTTGGTGCGCCAACAAAAGAAGGCGTCAATTCAACAGCTATGAAGTCGATATAGATCTTCTTTGTGGCTTCAATAAATTCACGGTTCACATTCGGAGCGTGGATGATGCGATTATAAGCGCGGGTGGATTTATGTACCCTTCATATAGCTTATGTGATGTAGGGTGGACAGAGTTCTTTTGGTTGTGTGCTTTTGTGTGCGAAGCCTGAAACCAAGGCGTGCAGTTTGCACCAGATGCAATGGCGCCTTTTGATTGGATGGATGGAAATAGTTGCAGTGCATGTTGGGCTATTTCTTGGGCCTTTTCCCTCAAATAGCCCAAAATGTGCTGCCCCAGACATGGTATTATTTCCCATACGGGCTAACTCTCCTTGTTTGGTCTATTGAGCCCGCTGCTTACGAGTATAAGGCAGTTCAACAAGATTTGTGTTGGTGTCGATCCACATTTTATGAAAGCAGAAAGATTCATTTTAAAAAAGTAGCATGCTTTTAAAAAAAAATGCTCATCTTCAACTAAAATATGGGTTTGCAAATATTGGTTCGGGTTTGTAAATGAAATTATCCAAATTTGTGTCGAAATTCATTTACAAACCCAAACCAATATTTCATTAAAACCTTGCTTTGCAACAGCAAGATGTTGAAGTTTTAATGAAACAGTTATAGCGAGAAGGGATTTTCATTATCGAATCACACTCGTATCTGATTGGAAGAACAATCCGACCAATCAGCAAACAGATAAAGCTCTCAAACAGGGTTGGCGTGTGTCTCTTTCGTGATTAGGGTTAAACAAAGGCAAAAGCAAGCGAAAACTATGCTTTAAAATACGTCGTGGTTTGTGATTTGTGGTTTCTTATTTAACCACAAACTCCAACAGTGTTGACACATTTGATGCACTTCACATGGGGGATTTTCTCATCCTTTCTCTCATTCTCTTCTCCTGTCAGCCGCTTCACCATTCGTACCAATCAGAACTTTCTCTCGCTCTCGTCTTGGCGCTAGAGCCACTGGATCAGGTGCACGTCCTGCTTGTTGAACACCTGGATGGCTTGCCGCATGAATCTGCACCGGAGGTACTCCACGCTCTCAACGGGAACATCCGCCCACGCTTTGCCGTAGAGCATCAGCTCCACAAACAGCAGCGCCAGAACGCCGCTGTCTACTGCTGCATCGGCGGTTGCGAATGGACACGGCTGAAAGACCTTAAAATCTGTCACTTGCACGTCGAAATCGTGCCAGAGATCCTTCACGATCGCTTGGAGTGCTCGATGCCCAGCTTCCCCGTTGTCACCATTCTCACAGGCGTGCACGTGGCAGGTCTTCGTTCCCGTGTCGTAGAAGAACCCACCCCACTGGTCGTCCTGGAACTGCACGACGCCCGCGGTGAACTGCTTTGGAGCAAGGAACGCGCCGTAGAGCGTCGCCTGCCGTCTCCGCTCGTTCGGATTGCTTTCGTAGACGAAACCAGGACCGACAAAGTTGCCGTTCACGTGGAAGCGCGCGTGCAGGTGTAGCAGCACCGCTTTGACGCAGTCCGCATCAATGTTTGCAAAAGTCGGGCCGCCAAATTTGAGGATACTCGGACCGTGAATCGAGTCTGAGAACCGGATCGCCCCGCCTCTCGAAGACATGCTCGACCCGCTGACGTTCGTCTTCGAGAGGGACATGGTGCTCAGAGGGTACGTCAGGAATTCCTACAAGAACAAGGCAATCATCCCAAGTTAGAGCCCGGCAATGCAAACTACCAAGACCCAAGCCAAGCCAAAGTACGCCTAACGTACCGTTGGATGAACGGAACAGTCCTCGAATGGAGCGTACGACAGACGCGCTTGGAAAGTGATCGAGCTGAGCCACTCGATGGCTTTCTGCACCTGGCTCATGACCTCGCGCGCGAAATAGTAGCGCTTCATCGTCTTCACTTGGCGCGACGTGAGCGTCACCGAGAACATCTCCTGCGAGTCGCGCTTCTGCACTGGAAGCGACACGCCCACTGCCGGCGGGAGCAGCTGGTGGAGTCTGCACGTGTCGATGATGCGCCGCTCGCAGCCGTCCACTGCGTACTTTGGCAGCAAAAAGTCCACGTCCTGCACCCGGAAGTTGGGTGGGATGCGCACCACTTCGTGCTTGAACCTGGTGATTCTTTTCGGGATCGCCTCGACTGCGACGATAGCCATGTGACCATTCTACGCGAGTCAAACACACACTCTACAGATTAGTCTTTCTCAGCATGGGTGTGATACCGAATTGGCAGAAACACGTACATATCCGTGTGACAGCGCGTAGCAAAACGCCGAGTCCATCATCATCTCCAGGCGCGAGAGCTTCAGCATCACACTCTGCGCAGACTGCGGGCGTTCGAGGCTCTCGGTCAGCGCAGGAGGTATCCCCATGCGATACGCTCGCACTCTCCTTTTGTTGCTAGGATTGGTGGTGATGCGGCTGTGCTGCAGGGTATTGGAGGTCGCAGGTGCAGATGCCGCCGATGACGACGGGATCGCGGCGTACTCGTCTTCAAACGAGTCTCCTTCCTCCTCCACGTCTTCTTCTTCTTCTTCTTCTTCGTCGTCGTCGTCGTCGTCGTCTTCCTCGTAACTGGGTGCGTCGGATACCAAGTTACTAACCGAGACGCGGCCTCTCTTCTTCTGCTTCTTATTCACGCTGCTGCTCGTCTTACGCTTCTCTGTTTGCATCCGAAACACGACATTACGTATGTCTCGAAGCTGAAACACGCACTCCTTACCGGTCGTCTCAGCCACGTGCTTGGACACGACCTCGAAGATCGCCTTCGCCTTCTCGCCCTGGGTCTCCAGGCGCGCGATCATCGCGAGCAGCGTCGGGTCTGTGATCCGCCGGTTCTCCACGTACGAGTAGTACTGCTCGCGCCCCACCGGGTGGTTGTGCCACCCGCGCACGGCGGCGCGTATCGCGTGCGCGTGGGTCGCCTTGTTGAATGTCACGCTCGCGTTGATGCGCGCCGTGCAACCGCTCGCTCGCACCGTGAGCGGCGCGCTCTTCTGGAGCCGCTTCTCGCTCGGCTGGTAGGTCAGCCCGTGCGTGCACGTGTACGTCTTGGAGTAGAACTCCCACGAGTCCGGGAGCAGCCCTCCGGATGCGGTCGACGCCACCGACGACACCCGCTTGTTCGGCGCGAGCTGCTTCGCGAGGTTCGCGTTGCGCGCGCGCGTCGACACCGTCGAGCGGATGCGGAACACCTGGTACGACTGCGCCGCGAACTCGCGGATGTAGCTCTCCAGCGCGTCCCAGCTCTCGAAGCTCGCGGGGAAGTTGGGCTCCGAGTCGTCGTCGTCATTGCCGTCGTCATGGGAGTCGTCGACGATGACGGCATCCGCGTTGCTCTGGGCGGGACGCTCACTCGCCTGTTCTGTATAGATGGTACCTGTTTGGATGATACTGTTGTCACCATGGGTGACCTGATAGTCGCGCTGCTGAGAGTACTGCAGCTCTGCGCCTGTGCCATCGTTGTGGGTCGATGCCAAGCGGTCTTGATGATGACGTGCTTGCTCGCTCTCCTCGTCGTCGCCGCCTCGGAACGCAGCGGCCGCCGCCGCGATCGCAGCTGCAGACGGGAGCAGCGAAGAGAGGTCGCCCCCGCGCGCCCCCGCTGCTTCGTTGTGGTCGCCTGCGTGGCCCAGCAGCTGCGCAGAACTGCCGCTGCTGGACGCGTGCGCTCCCGTCGAGTGGCGCCGCCCGCTCATATTTCTCTCGCTCGCTTGCTCTGTTTGCTTTTGATTCGCTCGCTTGCCTGACGGGATGAACATGAACATTCCCAGTCAGACGGAGCGTAACCCTCTGGGTTACACCTTATTCTTTTGACAAAAGAAGATCATGTTTGGTAGTGATCGGGTTGGTCGGTGACCTATATTAGTCTATTAAAGAATTTTTACATTTTAATTTGGTAATTAGACCAACCGTGAAATTATGAATGTCTTGCCTTGTTGACTTTCTTCCGTAAAACCTAGAGTTTTAAGCGAATAACCTCAGCATAATTGCAGTTCGAATTACAGCCCAAAAGTCGAAATTCGACTTAATACTTCGCATTGAATTTATGAATGTGTGAATGACTGCAAATTTTCATATGGAATTGGTCATTTGAAGTTGCTTATGACATTGAAGAACACCGCATATTCGTATGTTAAAGGTACTTTATGCCCAGTAGTGCATTTACAAATATGTGTCAGTAAATTCGCTTTCGAAGACTGACCTACTAAGTTACCAAATATGATGGGAAGTCCACCACCTTCAATTGGAAGTGCTACTCATTTATACATTTAGTGTCATGACTATTTGTATACGCCTGCATAAGCATCAACTTGCAAAACCATGCACACTCAACTTTGAATACTAAAAAACGTTGTCCACGTCATTTGGTCACCGCCCATGTTGGTTTATTGCACGACGAGATTATGTTTGAGCGTAGATTCAGATCACAAGCTCACCGCGTGACCGTATAGGAAAGGTGGCTATTGCAGAAGAAGCAAACGTCTCAGCACTTGCGTGTACTCTGAAGAAAAAATATGAGAAGGGGGACCAGACCGCTTGTGTTGGAACGAATATGCTCACAGATGAAGAAATAGCTATATCATGGCAATTTGAGGGGAGTTTCAATATTGCCATGTTGTTGTATAGATTCTCTTCTCAAATGTAATTTTCGCATTTGGACAGAATATATTCAGCTTAGGGCAACTTCGATGGATCTCACGTTAATTGTATGTACTCTTGCAATTTGTATTTCAAGCAAAATGCGCATTTGCATCACTTACTGCCCATTTGAAAAATTTGCCTTGAATGTCAAGTCCAAATACAATGTCATTGACACAATGAGCAAAATAGCCCAATAACGGTTAATTCGTTGATACCATCTTGGAAACATGATCAAAATCGCTATTCGTAGCACATTCACAACTGCTGAGAACGTCTATTGATTTGTTTAAACCATAGTTGGATTCTTGAAATCTAATATACACGTCTCCTTGCATTTGTATTCCTCTTAATTTGAGACCTCCGACACCACTGACGTTATTTCTTTGTAGCGACTCTCTCCAGTTGTTTGTTTGAACATTAATATGTTGTGGTGCGCCGAAATGCATTTTTTGGCCGAAGTACAGTATACAAGCCTATTATATATAGAGTATACAATTCACTTTCGTCACTAAATGGCTTTATTTCGATAGTGATGAGAGTGAATATCAATATTATTCACTTTGAGAGCAGTTTAAACAAAATTATCATACAGTCATCCCTCTTTGTAAGAGCCTCTAAATTTGACACACCCTGCATGTAGAACCCACGGCAGTCTGGAACAAATCAATTAATACAGAAGTTTGTATCGAGCTCTCTTTATAAGCGAGTAAGGTATAAGACACAGAATGTCAAGATTTTTTCGCCAAAATACCTCCATGTAAGACACATAAGCAGAGTTGTGATATCCCAAGTGGTCACATGCAACGAGTCACTGCGACAACAAGAAGTATCTTTCCTAAACCTGTGATCCTCAGATTCGCCAGTATATCTTGGTTGCGTTATTTTTCTACGTAGTACTCACAGTTATCAAATATAGAGCAATCCAGTCTCTTAGCGGCGTTGCAGTGTGTGGTGTGGTTGCGTGTTGACAGCACCAGCCCAAATATTGCTCATCATATTTTATACATATAAATGTAAGGTTGCCATCGCTGGGTTGCTTACTTCCAGTATTCGCAATATTGCAATAGGAGTGCGTCACTGAAAGTTTCTGCTCCACCTGAGTTTCAACGCAACTGCATTTGTGAGTCTTCTATGAAAAGTCTCGCTACTGTAGATTCCTCATGAAGCAGCTTACGCAGTGGTGTTATTTTTACCCACTAAATTGGAGAGATTGAGCGATTTGAGGTGGTGGCACGTCTTCTCGTGAGCTTCTCCTCATTTCAAAAACATTGCCAAGTTAACTGTAAAACTATACTTTCGAGCGTAAATTTAACTTTAAAACGCCTAAATTTTATCAATCTAACCTAAAATTCAAATGTTGAGTTCTTTATAAGAGTCATTTTATAAGACACACTCACGTTTTGGGCACAAAAGTGTCGCTTATAAAGCGGTATGACTGTAACAGCGTTTTGAGGTTTTAAACTAAGCATACTACTTTAATCTCCTTGATTTCAGCTTTATTTTTAGCCTCTGAGGTGAAAAAGGCGCGAAATATTTGCTTCTTATCTCCAATTTGAAAAACATACCTCGGTTATAAACGCAGAATTTGTAAAAAAGAGTACTAAAATTGTCTTTGATATAGGAACATTCGTTTGTTCCGATGTACTAAATGGTTGTACTGTTTCACGTTGAAAACACTATTAAAATTATCCTGTTTTTAATCTGATTCCACAACAATCCTAAAAACCGCCTTTTTCAAACGCCATTTTTGAAAAAAGCTCAAAAACGCTGTAATGATAATTTTGTTTAAAGTGGTTTTTGCTCATCAGGCAATACCCAACCTAAATAAGTTAAACCGTCTCAATCTTAAACTGGTCATTAAACCTAAATAGGTTAAAACACCTCACACTCAGTGAAACGTTTGACATAGGGGTGTCACCCTTATAGCGTTCCAACCGTAGCGTTCCAAATGTTCCCCACAATCAGTCCCGAAGGGAATTTGGATGGAACGCTACCTCCCAGTAGGGCCAGGGTTAGCCACGTAGCGCTCCAAAGTTTTCACAAACGTGAGCCTTTTCAACCCGGACCTTGGAACGTTTCATTTTGGTCTATTTTAATAATAGGAGGTCGACTGGTCACCAAGGTTTATGTACGAGAAGATATTACGTAACGTAGGATTTAGGTCAATTCCACTCCGCGGCGGAGCCGAGTCGCCGCGATGGATTACCTGCACGTCGCGGAATGATAGCGGCGAAGGATAGCGCCGCATCAACGGAGCAGCGCATCGCCGCCGTCGGTTCCAGCAGCAGCGGACGACATCACATGTGCTCCTACAGCAGCAGCAACAGCAACAGCTTCGCCCGAGGCGCAGCTGCCGCCTCCACCAGTTGCCATCTCTAGCGCTGCTGCTGTTCCTCCAGACAATCCAAACGTGGTGGTTGGCCTCGTGAGCG
>JAASFI010000991.1:0-12975 GCA_023333705.1 Globisporangium viniferum | reverse complement strand
AGGCTGAGAAGCTGCAGAGCGCGCTTCACGAGGCGCTGGCACTCCAGGAGCAGAACCAGGTCAAGGCGATCGGCGAGATGAGTGAGCTTGCGACGGAGAGCAAGCGTCTGAAGCGGTCGCTCAAGCAGATCAAGCAGCAGGGAGCTACAGTGTCAGAGGAGAACGAGCTCCTGAGGAGCACGATCGAAGCGCTCGAGAGCGAAATGAGTCAGCTCAAAAGTCGAGCTCTTGTCGCAGCTCGTTGAGAAAACAAGTCAGTGCGACGCTATCGTGACCGTGTACCAAGCAAACCTCCAGTAGCACTATGGATTGGCGCGTCGAGATGCAAGCAGCCTCAGTACAACCGGAGCATCGTCAACTACGAAATGGCAGCCATCGCGGCTATCCATGCAAGCGGCGCCAACGAACGACCAGCAGAAGCGAACGAACAACTACAGCACAATCACTACGTCTTCACACGGACGAAGCAATCGGGCTTTTCCGGATTGAGACACAAGCTGCAGAACGAGAGAACGCACACAACAAGCGAGGCTTGAGATACAAAAGCAGAACTGTAGCGAGACCCAGTTGAACGACCCTGATCATCGTAGGATCACTGGCTCGTGCACCAGGATCAGGATCGCAAGCATGGATTTCATACAGTTTACGATGCGGACCGCCGACAAGCAACTGGGAGGATCAGCGTTATAAATATTCGATACAGCTTGTGCGCTTTTGCCAGCCAGTTGGACTTCTTTGTGGTGGTCTTGAGATTTCGCTGGACGTCCAAACTGCAGATCCCAAAATTTGCTTGGTCTAAGCTCCGCAACAGACGTGACGTGACCCACAAGCACGTGTGCAATCCGATGCGTGCGTTACTTGGTTGGCGAGACGACTCTCTGTTCGTGCGGTAGGTATGTATTGTAATAGCTCGCCGTCGTTCAGCTTTAAAGAGGCCAAATGCATGGACTGACAGCGCTGGCTTGAGCTCTTCTGCTCTCTCTCTCAACAAGTTGACAAGTTGATGATGATCCGTTTGGACTCGTGCGTGCGTGCGTGTGACATTCATTCATTTGCTCGCCACCTGGGAATCCGAACGATCTTTTGAGGAATACGAAAACGATCGTCTCGGAAACGATCCGCCACCAATGCAATCGTAATGCGCAGGACCAGCAGCAGCTTTCATTCTGCCATTCGCGTCCAAGAACTCAAGCCGAAGAGCTCACACCTGACAGGCACTCCACCGCTTGCCTCATCGAAGAGATCCATCGTCCAGACACGATCATGACCAGATTCTCTTTCTCCCTCGCTCGATATCAGCAGGCAAAAAGCAAATAACAGCAACGGCGACGACTTCAGACAAGCAGACACAGGCGATGCACACCTGACAGGATGAAGACGTCGGAATCCAGGCAGACCAAGAACGCAGGTTGAGGAGACTAACAACAAACGTTGGGTGATAACTCATGGCATGTATTCGCAACATCGGCAACGGGTTATACAGCAGCAGAAATCAGTTCAAAATGTACACACAAACTGCAAGTGCATCTAGAGCGCGAGCGACACGATCAACGAAGCAGCGACCGCGGCGAAGGCGAAAGACGCCTGCGAAGCAGACGACTTGTCGGTCGAGGTGCTGTTCTTGCTGCCGACCGTGCTACCGCCAGCCGAGCTGCCCGAGCCGTACAGGTCAGACGACTTGGTCTCCTCCTCCGAAAGCGTGGTGAAAGCCTTGGCAAGGGTTGGGAACTTGAACTTGCCGTCGGTCGTCGCGCACTTCTCAGCAGCCGAGCAAGGGGTGCACAACTGCGAGTAACCGGTACGCTTGCAACCAGCGCCAGTTCCGCACGATGGCACACTCTTGTAGCAAGGTGGGTTCACCTTGGCGAGCTCTTCTGGGGTTGGGAGAGCCTTGAACGCAGCAGACACCTTAGGGTCCACCTGGGTGGAGCCCTTCGTCAACAGCGTCTCGTAAGTGGCAAGCATCACCTTGGTGCGGTTAGCGTTCGCTTCCTTGTCAAGAGGGTCAGCCCAGAATGGGAGCGAGGTCTCAAGCGTCTTGGTCGACAGGTCGTACGAAAACTCGATGTTCTTCTCACTCGCCAAGCACCACTCCGTGAAGTTCTTGTATGGCTTCGAGGTTTCCTCGTTCACAACGCTGGTGATACCAACGATGTCATCGATTGGCACCCAACCGAGGATGTTGTACGCAAACGTACACTCCACTCCGTTTGGCGCAACGCCGACCGGGCACAGACCCTTGCGGGTCGACGTACGGCACGTCTCGTTCTTGTTCGCCCACGTCTGGGTTGGGCACGTGTTCGGGAACGAAAACCAGTAGTTGCCTGGGTAAGGAGCGCGGTCGCTGTCTTCCTTGTTGGTTCCGCCGACGAAAGGACCGACGTTTGGCTGGCCGTTCTCACCGTTGAACTGGTAGCACTCGACTGGAAGCTTGTCCTCGCCTTCCGTTGGCGTGCAGCGACCGCTGTCCATGGCAATCATCGGACCGTACTCAGGCGTCGCCCAGTCAGCAGAGAACTGCGCGATCGTCTCGTTGGTCTGCGCGATGAGGATCTCGTAGAACACGACGTTCTGCACCTTGGTCTTGCGCACGCAGCGGTCCTTGGCGTCACGGCTCTTGACGTTGATGGCCTCAGCCTGCACGTACATGAGAGCACCCTCAACACTGGCAGTGTTGACAGAGTCAAGCGACGAGAGGTAGCCGGCGTCGAGCTTTCCCTTGCCGAAGCTGGACACAAGCTGACCCTCGACGAGGATCGGCGAGTCGCTCTGTACACGCGCCTGCACCACACGCACTGGGGACATGTGGTACTCATCGGTCGTTGGCGTCGCCTTGAAGGTGGAGAGGAGGTCACCCGAGGTGGTGCCAGCGGCTGGAGCACTCGAAGCGGCCGAGCCGGAAGCAGCGGCGGCAGGGGTGGTGGCAGCAGCAGCAGGGGTGGTCGCTGGGGTCGTGACCTCCGCACCGGCGGCAGCACTCACGGTGCCGGCACCGACTGGGGCCGTGGTCGGCGCGGCGGTTTCCTGGGCCGAGACGGCGACGAGCGCAGTGGCGGCCGCGAGGGCGATCGAGGCGAGCTTCATGGTGGTTGCTGAGGGAGGCTGCTGGGGAGAGCGAGAGCAGGGAAGAGTACTTTACTCGGATGTGACTCCAGTAAGGTGAATTGGCGAATGAGCAAAGGGAACGACGGCAAACGACGACAGCACACGACCCGCCCCGACCTTCCTGCCACTCGCCCGCCGGCCCTTACCCACTCAAACTGCCCAGGCTCAACAGCAAGCTTGCATTGCTTTTCTGCCAGACTGGCTCTACTGGCTTCCGATACAAAAAGCAAGAGGAAAAAGAGAGAGGGGAGGAAAGGGAGGGAGGCGAGGCTGACGGCGTAGGAGACAGGGCGAGTTGCCCCCTCGCCATCTGGCGTGTGCGTAGGCCGGCAGCTTGAAAGAGGACGAAAGTGGGTGGGGTGACCCACACACACAAAACACGGCACTCTCTTCCTCCTTGTTGTCTCCCCTCGCCCTTCACACCAAGTTCACACCAAGGAACCACAACCAGACGCTGGCTTTTCTCTGCGCGACCTCTTTTTGGTTTTTCGGCCATAAACGATGCGCACGACGCCACTCTATTTTTCAGATGTGACAGATGGGTCGGAGCAGCCACACAAAAGAGCAAACGAAAAAATGGATTCGAGCTCGCTCGCTTGACTTTGTGGCCAGATGAGCCGCGGTCGTCCGCGCGTGAGCTAATGGTCCCACTTGTGCCTTGTTTCTGACGCCAAGCGGTCGTTGGCTCCTATGTAAGCAGATATCCTTTCCAACCCGATCTCAAATCAGTTTTCATAGAATCTTTCACTTCAAAGGGATCCAGCAGCGAAATGGCTGTTTTCGGAAACCTCTATATTTACATGACGCTGGCGGCATCACGGTCTGCACTTTAGCTTGTTGGCAACATCAGCAAATGATTGAACTGGCTCTCTTGGAGCAAGTGAGAGTGTCCATCTCGCTGGAGTGAGTAGGCGAGGTGTGCAAGCACAGCATGGTGGGCATTTGGGCATGAACTGAAATTGAGAAAGCTCTGATACATTTTCCGTGTCAATTGGTCCATGGAACGAAGCCACTAATCCATCCATGAATTGTCGGCTGAAATGGCTCGAGTCCCAAGATTCGTTCTCCCTTCTCGCTGGAATTCAAACTTGCGCTATTTTACCCATTTACATTTCCACGGACGAGCGAGTGGATCTATGGCTTCGCACAGAGCTGTCACACGGAACTTATCGTTGATCCATCAAGTTAGTCTTCTAATCAATTCACTCCCACTGCGCTTGGATATTCTTTTCCTAATGGCAGACACGGCGGTGTCACCGTGTGTCCATTTGTGAATGCAGCCTGCAGCTTGCGGTGGGTTTTGAACGAAAGTTCAAGACAGACAAGAAATGTTCATGTGGGCACATTCCTGTCTGTCTGCCTGTCAGTTGCCAATGCCACTCATGTGCTTTGTGGCGTCACACACAAGTCACAGACGACAAGTCCAACCTGCGCGTTGAAATTTCGAAGAAAAAGCTCCTTTCTCATGAATCCCGGTTCACCCAATGCGCATCTCGCCACCGCGCTGACTCTCTTTGCCAACTGCAAAGGATCGCGAGAATCCAGTTCAATCAACTCTCAAAGGTCAATCTCGATACATTATCACTCAAAAACGACGTGGCTTTGCAGACGGTATCCGATTATACAGGTAAAACCTGACTGGCCTCTTCAAGCAGAGAGTAAAATCGATTGTGTACCCATCTTGAAGCGCGTGAACCCCGCGCAGTCATTACACACTCGCTCAGCAATTTTCACCCAGCGAGCAGAGAGCTTCCCGCACAACGTTGCGCTTCAATATGGACGGCCGAGACGGCGGCGGATACTCGTCAGCAGCATGGGGCATTCAGATTGGGAACGCGATCAAATGCGAGCATGTGACGGTCCCCGCCCCGCCTTTCAATGATGAGCGAACTTATTACGAGCGCGTGCGTGTCCGCCGCCCGTGCTCTGTTGCCCATTCATTGTGGTGTCCACAATGAATGGCGGGATGACGGAATGTTGAGGAGAGTGGTCCCTCTCTGTGTAATAAAGCTGTCGGTCCTGTTGAGGCGCTTCTTGTGGATGTTGTTCCGACCATCGCAATGCGATCGGCAATGCGCAGTTGGTATTATTCCGATCTCTCCATTAGCAGCGGCGTCATCATCATCGATCATCAACTATCATCATCTTTCTCTCTCGCTCGTTAACGAATGACTCGAATGAAAGTAAGCACCACCACCGGACTAAACATCCTCCATCTTCCTCTTTCTTCGCGTTCTCTCATCGGCTTGGAACACGAATCACTCGCCCTGTTACGCTCCCTCTCTCTACACGCACATACCAGCACTACCATAGCTCACTGACCGCTCCTGCTTACTGGCTGAAGCGGATCGTCCAGGCGTCCGTGACCAGCACGCTCGGCTTGCGGAGCACGAGGCAGTCGCGCGCCGCGTCGTAATGGACATCGAGCGCGCGCTCACCGTTCACGACCACGCGCGTCGGCGCGTTCGCCGCGCTCAGCAAGCCGTAGATCTCGATCTTCTCGACCCACGCGAGCGACGCGAACTGCTTGACCAGTGGCGTGCCGGACACGCCCTCGCGGCTCGCCTGGAACGCGATCTCGCTGAACGCACCGTCGTTCTGCGCCGCGTGCGTCTGCTCGTCGTCCACGTAAAGCTTGCCCGTCGCCTCAAAGTTGGCGTCCAGCGCCACCACGAGCGTGTACGGGTCGTTCTGCATGAGCGCCGAGCTGCGGCGCACGCGGTTCTTGCGCGCGAGCACGCTGCCGCCGCGCTGGAACACGGGCGTGGACTCGATCGGCGCCGGCACGTCGGCGTGCTCCTTGCCGCCCGCCAGGCGCTTGTAGCCGTCGAAGATGTGGTACCACACGGCGTCCGCGCCGGGCAGGAACACGCTCGTGGACTCGACGCCACCGTTCACGATCGGCTTAATGAGCAAATCGTGGCCGAGCAGGAACTGGTCTTCCTCCGTGAAGCTGCGCTCGTCGCTCGCAAAGTGCATCCAGAGCGGACGCATGATCGGCAGGCCGCTCGTCGCGCAGTCGCGGAAGAGCGTGTAGAGGTACGGCAGCAGCGCGTAGCGCGTGCGGATGGCGTCGCGCATGCGGCTCGTGTGCGGCTCGCCGAAGACCCACGGCTCGCGGCGCTTCGAGTCGTGGTGCGCGTGGCCGCGGAAGAACGGCTGGAAGATCGCCGCCTGGTACCAGCGCGTGAGCAGCTCCGGCTCGGGGCTGCCGAAGAAGCCGCCGATGTCCGCGCCGACGAACGTGAGCCCCGCCACCGACATGGACAGCAGCATCTTGGTCGCGTACTTGAGGTGGCCCCAGTCCGCCGTGTTGTCGCCCGTCCAGATGGCGCCGTAGCGCTGCGAGCCAGCGAAGAACGCGCGCGAGAGCACGAACGGACGCTGCATGTCGCTCGCGGCGGCCGCCAGCGGCTCGCTGGGCGACGCGGGCAGCTGGCGCACGAGCTGGCCCTCCATGGTCGCGCGCTGCATGTACATGCCGTACATGTTGTGCCACTCGCGGTGCTCGACGCCCGCCAGGTTGAGCGTGTGCTTGTCCATGGACACCTCGGGTCCGTTGAACACCGACGGCTCGTTCATGTCGTTCCACGTGTACAAGTCCTTGGTGCTGCCGACGTACTTGTCGTAGCGGAAGAGCGAGCTCCACCAGAGACGCGCCTTGGAGGACGTGAAGTCCACGTACGACGAGTCTCCGGGCCAGCACCAGCCGCGGAAGTCCTTGCCCTCGGCGTCCTTGATGTACAGACCTTTCTCCTGCGCCTCCAGGTGCACGTAGTACGGCGGCTCGTCGTTCTTGGCGCGGATGTGTGGGTCCACGATCGTCACCATCTTGCGGCCGACCTTGGCCACGCGCTCCTGCATGGCCCGCGGCGTCGGGAACGCGTACGCGTCCCACGTGAAGTACTTCTTCTTGTCCGTGTGGTCGATGTCGAGCCAGAGCACGTCGTAGGGGATCAGGTGCTCGTCGAAGCCGGCGTTCACGCGGTCCACGTCGGCCTCATTCTTGTAGTTCCAGCGGCACTGGTGGTAGCCGATCGCGAAGAGCGGTGGCAGCTGCGCGCGGCCCGTGAGCAGCGTGTACTGCGAGAAAAAGTCCGCGCTCGACGGCCCGAGCAACAGGAACACGTCCAGCACGCCCGACTCGCTCATCCAGTGGCTCTTCTTCGTGCCGTCCGCGAGCGTCTCGATGTCGACGAACGTCTCCGACGGGTTGTGCCAGAATGCGCCGACCGTGCTCTGCGCGTTCGGCGCCACCAGCAGCGGGATCGCGCCGTACAGCGCCATGGTCTCGTCCAGCTCGTACTCGAACACGTCGAGGTTGTAGAGGCGGTACGGGTCCGCCAGCACCTTCTTCTTGCTGCCATTCTGCTCAGTGTCCTCAGCGTCGATCTCCAGCGTGTTCTTCAACAGGAAGTCGCTCGCGTGCTCGGGAATACCGTACAGGCCGCGCTTCGAAGCTGATGAACCCGAGGCGTGGAACGCGATGTCGAGGCCGATGGAGCTCGGGCCGAACTTCTTCTTGTCCGTGTGGCCGCTGAAGGACTCCTCCCAGCCCTCGTCGTTGTTGTTACCACCTGGCGCAGGCGTAGGCACCGCGGCAGCAGCCGCAGCGTCTACCTTCTTCTGCACCGAGCCGTCGGCGTAGATCGCGAGACCGTCCTCGCCGTAGTCGACGATCTCCTTTCCTTCGTGGACGTCCACGGCCGCAGGGGCGTCCGCAGTCTGGTCCGCAGCGATCGCAGCACTCTGTCGGTCGTGGCGGATCTCGTAGTGGAACTGCTTGTCGTCGTTCAGAGAGATCGCTTTCTCCTTGTTCACGTACACATCGACGCTGAATGGCGCCAGGTAGAGCGCCACCACAACGTCACCGGCATTCGTACTGGCCAGCGAGAACAGCTCCACTTTATCGCCACCCGCCGCCACTGCAGCGCTACTCAGTCCGCTCTCCGCGAGCGTCACTTTCTTGACCGCGCGGGCCGCGAGCGCTTCCGGCATGAGCACGTCCGGGTTCTCCCATCGCTTCTTCGGGTCGTTCGGGTCCGCGAACTTCTCGCCCACGTGCACGCGCACTGCCGGGAGCTGGGACGCCTTCTCGTCCAGCACGAAGCGCAGCGAGCCCTGCAGCAACGTCGTCTCGTCGCTCACGCGCGACTGCAGGTCGAAGCGCACCTCGTCCGTCTTGAGCGCGATGCTCGGAGCTACCACGTCGAACTGCGTGGGCTGCGCCGTGCGGTACTTCTGGCAGAACTGCGTCTGCGCGCACGTGCGGAACTTGCTGCGGTCCACTGCGGACACGCCCGCGGGTTGCTGAAGCAGCAGCAGCAGCAGCGTCGTCATGGACGCCAGCAGCAGCAGCCGCGGCGCCCTCATCCGGGGCTTCATCTCGGTCATCACCTTCCTAGCGATCAATCGATCTTGTGCCAACGCTGGACACGTTTCGCGTTGTGGCTCGCTTTCGCCCCCTTTCCTTGTATAATGCATTGGTACGCATGTAACGATAGTAAAGAGGCCACATTTACAGTGATTGTGTAGTGTTTATTTTATAAACAGTAAAATAGTGGATAGTACATTTAATTCTCTTTTTCTAGAACTTGTTAATCTGGTTCTCTCCTACTATTCGATGAAAATGGGTGAAATATTACCCAATAGGAACAGAGGATCAAAAACGTAGCCATTTGAAAAGCTCCAATGCCAAATTGCCGAGTTAACGTTATTAGCCATACCAATGGACCTGGCGCGTTTCATCGGCCTTTGCGAGCTTCTTCGTATCGGAATGGCTGGGCGCAGCTGCCTTCACCTTGTCACGAGCACTTGCACTTGCACTGTCACCATCATCAGCATCCGAAGCGCTCTCGTCGCCATTCCCGTCGCCCCGCGCCTCACTGGACCTCAGCCGCGAGGACGTTGACGGCGGGATGCCGTACATCTGCTGGAGCTTCTCGTCGATGCGGTCCATGTAGTCGTGGACAGCAGAGTTCACTTTGTCGATCTCGATGCGGCGGCGGTTGCTCTGGATCTCGACCTCGCGCGCGATCTGCTTCGACGTCGATGCTGCTGCGCCGGATGACGCACTCGAAGAAACCATCGCTTTACTGGTGGACGTGTTCGCTGCTTTCGAACTGGATTTGGTTTGCATTTGCTGGTGCTGTGGGCGGTTCGCCTTGTCGCTGTCGTCAAACGCGGAAGAGATCTGCAATTGTCTCCACTCGTCCAGGAACTTGTTGTTCGCGTCGGTGGCTCGAGGCGACAGCTGAAGGCGGGAGCTCAAAGAGTTTTGCGAGGACCCACGCAAATCGTCGTCGCTCTTGTCGTCCTCGTAGCTGCTGTCATCATCGTCGTAGTCACGACGCACTGCTGATGCAGAACTATTGGGCTGTTTTTCGTATTTGTGATACAAACACGTGTCTTCCAGTTCCAATCCAAACGTATTCGCTTTGCTGGTGCTGTTACCACCTTGCTCTCGATGGTGATCACGATCTACACACGATGACGACGACGCGTCTGACACCTGCAAGTCTTCCTGGTGCTGCTGGCGCTGTGACGACGAGGCAAAGCGCACTTTGTGCTGCTTACTCGGCGCTTTAGACTGTCCCTTCTTCTGCTTCGCTGTTTGTGAACCAGCTATCTCATCGCCCTCAAAGCTCTTCTCCAAGTCGCGCAGCTTGGTATCATGGAGCTCTTGCTCCAGACTCTCCTTCCGCTGCTTCGAGAGGTCCACAGACGCCTGCAGGTTCGCCCGCTCGGCGATCTCCTGCTCCAGCTGCCAGTTCATCTTCTGGTACAGCTCGTGCGCTTTCCGCGCCGCCTGTTTGAGATTCCGCACTTCTTCCTCCTGTTTCCGGACCCCCGCCTTCGCGATCTCGGACTTCTCTTCCTCTTCGATCGAGAGCAGCTTGAGCTTGGTCATTTCCGCGTGGAGCTCCTGCTTATCAGCGTCCAGCGCCAGGATCTTGTCTTTGAACTCCGAGATCTCGCTAGTCAGAGACTCGATCTGGGCAGTTGCGCAGGTCAACTCGTCCTCTTTGGCTCTCATTTCGCGGTTCTTGAGCTCCAGTTCGCTCTGCTTTGCGTCGATTTGCTGCTGCGCCTGCTGTTGTTCCTGCTGGTTCTGGCTACGCATGGTCTGCATTTCGTCCTGGAGCTCGTTGGTCTTCTGGATGAGCACATCCATTTGCTTCAGGTGGCTCGTCTGCTGCTCGAGCTGGAACTGAAAGTCGTAGTTGTCCTTTTGCAGCGAGTTGCGCTGGAAATGCAGGTCCTCCACGCGTTTCCCGAGCGCGAGGATGCGCTTGCGGATCAGGCCCACCGTCGAGAGCTCGCCTTCAGCCCCCAGTTCCAGCGAGGCGTCAAAGTCGCTCTCCATACTGTTGAGCTGCTTGTGGTGACGCCCTTTGCGTCTCCGCTCCAACAGCGCCTGGCAGTGGAAAGATCCGCTTGTGTTCTCGCTCAATGACTCCTTGGCGCTCGGGTCGATCGCAGTGAGAACCTGGACGAGCAAGCTCCCAAAGAAGGGCACCGGCGCGCACGCCTCGGTCTCGCCCATCTCGACCACGTCCGCCACTTTCTCCGTGATCCCCATCTGCTTCAAGCGCTCCAGTAGCTGGCGCAGGTTCAGACTCGCGAGAGTGGGCCGCGGAGCTAGGACCTTAATGACCGTAGGCGGTGGGTTCCTCTGAAGCGATGACGATGAGGATGAGTCGCTGCGTCTCTTCTTGGGCGATTTGAGCGACGTGCACGTGCCAAACGATCCACTGTTACTACTCTCTCCATGCGCAGACACAGAGCTGCTGCTACTACTAGCCTGCTGGTGGAGCACGCCGCATCTCTGGAACCGGTTGAACGCAAATACCGCGATGACCACGCGGCGGAACCGCTTGTGGCGCTGCTTCTCCACTATGACGAACTGGTGGACCACGTTCATCGGCACGAGCTCCTTCAGCACCTGGCCGATGCACTCGATCTGCTCCTGGGACTGCGCGTACTCGGCGTTCTCGCGTATCAAGAAGCGCTTCTGAGCCAGCAGCTCGCTCACTTGAAGCACCAGTGGCTGCACGACGAGCACAAACAGGTGCAGGATCGTCGCGAACACGGGCAGGTCCTGCTCGAACCCGTTGACCAGCGCCTCGAGCCGCGTCTTGTCGCTCACCGAGAGCTTGATTTGCGCGTTCGCAGTGTGCAAATTGTCAGCGAGCTCGCTTTTCTCGCGCTCCAGCTCGCTGATAATCGCGTCAAAGTGCGTTTTCTGCTCCTTGGCGTTCTCCGCGTGCAGCACCTCGACTTCGGCGGTCGTCTGCTCGAACTCTAGGGTCTTCGCGTCCAGCTCACGACTCAGAGCCTGGATCTCGCTCTGCTGCTCGCTGCGCTCGTGCGAGACCTGCTCGAGTGCGCGACTCAGCTTCTGCTGCGTTGCGAGCGCCATTTCCACTTCAGACTCCAGACTTTTAAATTGTTGGTGCAGCGAGGGTGTTGAATCTGCTTTCCGCTTGTGAGCCCGAGCATCATTCTCATGCTTGTCATCTTCCTGGTCACTGCTGCTGGTCAGTCTCTCACGGCCGTGCTTGAGCTTCTGCAGCAGCGACTGCACGAACCGGCCGCACTTCTTGAGCTCGTCCTCGAGCGCCTCATTCTTCTCGCACGTCTGCTGGCTCCACTTGAGGATCTCGAGTTTCTCCTTGTTCGTGATGTCGCGCGCCTGCTCGCTGAGCACGCACTGCTCGCGGAGATCGTTGATCTTGAGCGTGTCCTGGCTGCGCAGATGCTCGAGTTCGACTGCTCGCTCCTGGGACGCCTTGAGCTTCTTTGCCAATTGGTGCATCGCGTGTTTGGAGCGCTGGAACTCGTGCACAAAGTTCATCATCTCGGCGCGCAGCGCGCTCGTAGCCCCCTGGAGAAACTGGAGCTCGGGCGGTGGGACTTGACTGTCGATCTCTGTATGATGGAGGTGCTTCCTACGACGGTGGTGGTGAACAGATGTGGTGGCACGAGGATGGCTCGGCGGGTCGTTCTCGCTATCGGAGACTGCATCGTCCTGGTCGTCGTCATTGGCATTCTCTATTGAAATTGGAGTCCCTGCTCTTGTTGATACTGTCGCATTACCACCGCCCGTTTG
Organism: Globisporangium viniferum; assembly: GCA_023333705.1. Lineage (NCBI taxonomy): Eukaryota > Oomycota > Peronosporomycetes > Pythiales > Pythiaceae > Globisporangium > Globisporangium viniferum. The sequence continues at coordinate 758 of JAASFI010000991.1, read as the reverse complement.
CAAAGAGCTCTCAATGTAGCTGCGTAGCTCTTCGACCTCCTTGCGGATCTTCTTCGTCTCGTCTGCGAACCGTTTCTTCGCGTCCAGCGCAGCAGAGCACTCCGTCTCAAGTTGCTGTTCGACACTGCCGCAATCACTCCTTAGCGTCATTATCATCTTGGCGTCCTGCGTTTGCTTTTCCGATAACTCATCGATCTGCTCGTCGTAACTTTGCTTTTGCTGCTGGAGCGCAGCTTTTCGCTCCTTCAAGCGCTCCTGAAGCTGCGCGACGTGGTGCTCGAGTTTGCCAACCTGCTGCTGCTTGAGTTGGCTCTCAGTATCCAGTTTCTCAACCTGCGTGTGGAGCGAACTGCGTTGGATCTCAAGCTTCTTGCGCTTCTCTCGTTCCGTGTCAAAAGCCTTCTGCAGAGCCTCCATGCCCGTCTCCATTCGCTGCACGCACGCGGTCGCGGACGCCTCGATTTCTTCGCAATGACTTGTTTTCTTGACGAGCTGCGACGAGATCTCGCTGGTCTCACGCTTTTGAGCGTGGAGCTCGCTCTTGAGCTGACTCATTTCGCTCTCGAGCGCTTCGATCGTGCTCCTCAGGAGCTCGTTCTCCTCTGACACTGTAGCTTCCTGCTGCTTGATCTGCTTGAGCGACCGCTTCAGACGCTTGCTCTCCGTCGCAAGCTCACTCATCTCGCCGATCGCCTTGACCTGGTTCTGCTCCTGGAGTGCCAGCGCCTCGTGAAGCGCGCTCTGCAGCTTCTCAGCCT
>JAASFI010000990.1:0-13005 GCA_023333705.1 Globisporangium viniferum | reverse complement strand
CCCCCCCCCCCCCCCCCCCTATTATTTGTAGTTTCCTTGCATATTCTTGTTCGCAACTGTGGGAATCTTGAGGAAGTGAAGCCTCAAACGGATACATGGATACAAACTGACATTCACCCTTCATTCTCTGTAGAAATCGATCGTCTGGGACCTCGGTGAGCTCGACCTGCTCCTGGCGTCTGCGCCGCCACCAACGCCATCGCCGCTCTACGCCAAGCACCTGCTCCATGAGAGCGACACGACACTCAAGGCGCTGCCGGAGATCAAGCACGTGATGCGCGAGCAGGATCCGCGTCCGCCCGTCACGGTCTCGCTCGCGTTCACCGGTGCTGTACTGGTACGTAACAAACACTTGCTCTAAACTGAAGAGGCCCATTGTCGATTCGTCGTCCTTCTGCCCTCTCGCTCTGGTTCAATCTTTGCTTTCAAATGATGGGATGGTGGCTCATATTGTTCTATTGTGAAAAATGACATTGTATCCTTCCCCATAGGCGCCGCTCGTGGCCTTCTTGCTCTTTGTGCTCAAGCTGCAGCTCAACATCAGCAAGCTCTTCCGCGGCTCGGTGGTTGTGTTCGGCACGGGCTTCCTCGCGTCACTCGGCGCAATCTTCGCGCTCTTCGGCTGGTACTGGCTCGAGCTCACGATGTTCCGCACGCTTGGCTACCTGGCTGTGCTCGGCACCGCGAACCTCACGTTCGGCCACCTCACGCTCAAGCGCCTCGCGTCGCAGGACGCCAGCGCCGCCGCCGCGAACGACAAGAAAGCCAAGCACGACTAAGCGCACGACGTGAAGCCAGAAACAATGTTGCGTGGCAACACCGGCACGTCATTCCTCCTTTTAAAATTGGGATCCACAACTGAAGCTGCATGTCGCCTCGCCTGACTTCAACCTCCGGCTATTTTCCAGACCGAAAAGCATCAAACCCGCAGGAATTAATGTTTGTGCGATTTATATGATGACGTGAATAGTATCACAAATATTCCTTTATAAACCGATACCCCTGTATACACGATACTTGTTTCCCTTGCAATTTTGAGCTCTTTGGAGCGCCTGCGAAAGATTGACCGAAAGGCAGGGCGGAATGTGGAAGGAAAAAGAGCGGAAGACGCGCATTCGCTGGAAGAAACGCGGCGAATGAACGAGCGGCCTCAGCCAGAACCAGAAGGCGCGCGCTCGCTCAATCGACAGAGTGACCAGACAGAGGAGAACGTGAGCAGTCAGCATTCCTTCAGGCGAAGCAGAGTGAGAGAGCCACTCACGCATTGGCACCGCATTCCTCCATTCGTTCATTCATCAGACAGACGGACAGACAGATAGACGTCGCACTCACATTATCTTCATCGGCGTCTGAGAGTGATTGCGCGCCGCTTCGTCCCGCTCATTCATTGCGTATCGTCCAGCGGCAGCAGCACTCAGAGCTCTCTCTCTCTCTCTCTCTCTGCCTACATCGATCAATCAACCGAACAACAGGAAAGAAGAAGAAGTAAAGACGCAGCAGTGGAGTGTGGTCCTCCGCATCAACAATGAGCAGCGACCGAGTCAACAACCAGATGCAGAAGCGCGAGGAAACGCGCGCGACCGAGGCGCTGGACTTACGGTATGGATATGGACGCACCAACTACATAAGGATGCACATGTATGCGTTTGCTGTTTGTGGTATGTGGGTTGATGACTCCACACTGCACTGGTAGTAATGTCTTGCATGGGGAAAACCAGAAAGATGTGCTTTGCTTTGCGCATTAATTACTCTGCGTATGTCGAGCGCGTCTGTCTATTGAGGTGGTGCCGCACATGCGCGGAGTCTGAACTGACTCATACATCTTCTATGAAAATGCGCCGTCTATCAGACTACCTCACTTGCGATTCTAACCTGCATGGTGTGTGTGTCTGCATCGTTCTGCGATTTGACAGATCACTTCCTGCGTCGACAGGTCTCGTGAAGTGCGAGAAAAGCGCAGAATTGCGTCCAGAGGAAGAACGCGACGATTCATTTGCTCTTCACACAAACAGCAGTAGCAGCAACACCGACAACCAACAGCAGATATTGCTGGAGCAGGAGCCGTCTCCAGAAAAGATGATGCACGTGAATGGTGCCGTGTGCTTGCGTCCCGGGATCATTCTCTTTGACCCGAAGGACCTCGAGACGACGTCCATGCGCCGCAAAACGTTCCAGCTACAGATCACAAGTCCTTCGATCGATGACACCTCGCGTGGCGGCGACAACCAGATGGACCACGAAGTGGAGGCTGAAGAAGAAGATGAAGCCGCGAAGAACGAACGCATTCGCACCAAGGTGATTGAAGAGATCTGGTTGACGGAGAAGACATACGTTTGCGACATCCGCACGCTGCATGACTACTACATCGTGCCGCTCGAGGACAACAAGCACCCGATCATGGAAGACGCGCAGATTGCGGTGTTTTTCAACAACCTGCGGCAATTGGTCATGCTCAACTCGAAGCTGCTCAATGACTTGACCGACATTGTTGAGAAGCGATCGGCACTGAACGACTCCCCGGGATCCGGAAAGAAGAATGTCAGCAGCAACAACAAAAGTAGCAGTCCGGTGGCAGCTGCGGAAGGGATTGGAGCTATTTTCTGTCGATACGCGCCGCTCTTCAAGCTGTACGCTGGCTATGCAAAGGATTATGAAGGCGTGGCGGAGCTGCTACGCAATTATGCGCAAGACACACGCTTGGGTTTTTCAACTTTTCTCGAAAACTGTCGCGTGCGAAGCGGGTCGAGGAAGAATTTTGAGAGCTTCTTGATCATGCCGATCCAGCGCATTCCGCGATACAAGCTCCTGCTTGAACGTGTGTACAAGCACACCCAGATGGGTCATCGGGACGAGAAATTTATCAGTGAGGCGGTGAATGGTGTCAGTTTTGCCGCTTCCCTCATCAATGAGACTGTGCGTCACCAAGAGAACCTGGAAACCGTGCTTCAGACCCAGAAGCAGTTTGTCGGCCAGCTTTCTCTGTTCACACTCGATCGGCGACTCATCAAGTCTGGAAAGCTCATCAAGATGTCAACCAAGAGACAGGAAGAAGTGATGCTGCACCTGTTCAACGACATTTTGCTTTACAGTGGCGTTCTGATCACTGGTGGATACCGAGTTCGTCGCGTGGTGCATCTCAACTCGAAAGCAGTGGGAGTCAAATGCAACCTTCCATCGTCGTATGACTCGCTTCTGGAAACGAAAAGCCTTGGTGCGGATTGCGGCTTTCTTGTCACGAGCCTCGAGAAAACGTTTGTGCTGTTTACACCGACGCCGGGGGCAAGAACAGAATGGGTCGATGTGATCTCGAATGCGATCAAGGATGCTCAGAAAGATGCTGTCTCTACCACGAATGAAGGTCCAGCTGATGCTGCCGCGCTTTGGGTGCCAGATGCAGTCGTCGGGTCGTGCACCATTTGCCACAGCGCCTTCAAGTTGTATTTTCGACGACATCACTGCCGTCGCTGCGGAGCTGTGGTGTGTGGAAACTGCTCGGGCAAGCGTTCGATCCTCTTTGTTGGAGACAGTGCGCGCGAAGAGCGAGTTTGCAATCCGTGCTTCAAAGTGCTCGACTTGGTAAAAAAAGCGGCGTTTCATTGGCTGTCTCGCGTGCTCGAGTTCAGAGGTGTTCTGCGACGCAAGCGGTGGAACAAGTGGTCGGAGCATTATTTTGAGCTCAAAGCTGGGATTCTGAAGCAGTACACCGTTGCCTCGAAGAGCGGAAACAACCCCAAGTGCTGTACCGACACGCTCGACTTGGCGGGAGCGATCGTGATTCATCGTTCCGACAGTCGTTCACAAAAGAACCAGTTTTGTTTTCAGATCTCGACATCAGATTTCTTTGATGCCGACGCTATTCTTGAGGACGCATACGCCGACGTGCCATATACAAGCACAATTATGACCAAGATGTCACCGTTGAAGCAGGCGGTGACCCGCTTCGGTGATGTTGTGCGCAACAGAGACTCAGCCAGCACATTAAGCAGCGAAGCAAGTTCGCACAGCTTCTCAAAGCCGCTCAGTGACGCAAACGGATGGATCCTATGCGGCAGCTCGTATGAGGATGAGGCGGCATGGTCGGCAGCGATTCAGCGAACAGCTGATAAGGCTTTGCACAGAATGCGACGCTCACGAGTGACTGAGTCTGCGTTGCTGGTTTCGATCGATCGAGTAAATAGTGTTGGAGTCGCAATGGCGGGCGGGAGACATTCAGATGCTGGTGGGTTATTTTTCGACGAAAGCACCAAGCAGGAGCACCGGAGACTCCAAATTCTCAAGGAAATCATCCGGTCGGAAGAGAGTTACGTCATATGTCTCGGCGAATGCATTCGTATTTTCGTCCAGCCGCTGTTGCTGCGCCAGCTCGAAGGACAGAAGCTGTATCGTCGAAGGCAAAGCAAGTACAAGAAATCACTGCTGCATCCGTTTGGGGGTAGTGCAAGCAGTAGCATCTCTGCGGCAGCAAACGGCGCGTTTTCTCAGCGCGCTCTGAGCAACAGCAGCATTCAGAACGTGAGCACGATCCGCAGATTTGGGGGTGGATCTGGAACGTCGCTTTCGGCATCGGACAGTAAACCAAGAAGCGGGACCGGCCAAGGGCAGAAGATCTTGGTGTTGGATGCTGACATGGCGATCTTTTTCAGCAGCATCGACCAAATCTGTACGCTGAATCAGCAACTTTTGGAGCATCTGGCGCGGCATTTGGAAGAGACGATGGCGCAAGAAGAAGACGAGAAAGTGCACCGAGCGGTCAGTGTTTGCAGCAAATCTCTTGAGTGCTTGTCTGTCATATTGAGAACTGACCAAAACTTGTCTTCTGTTCTTGTATTGTATAGGGTGCGATCTTCAACGCGTACGCCCCACTGTTCCAGCTATACACATCGTACGCAAGCCGCCACGAATCCGCGTTGAATGCAATCAGGTCGCCCCAGTTCGAGAGTTTTCTGAAAGAAATGCCGGAAGAGGCAAGCGTGAACCGCCTTCGCACTTATTTGAACATGCCGATGGAACGCATCCCGCGCTACAAGATGCTGCTCCAGGAGCTTTTGGAGAGTACGTCCCCCGAGCACATCGACTATGCGCCGCTGCAAGCAGCGATCAACAGCGTGAATCTGGTCGCGTACAAGATCCAAGAAATCATTGCAAGGCGAGAGAATGCACGCAAGATCGAAGAAATTGGTGCAAAAGTTGGCATTGATCTGCGTGGCAAGCGGTTTGTGAAGGAAGGGACGTTGCGGAAAGTCTGCCGAAGCAAAGTTCAGAAGTACTACTTTGTGCTTTTGGAGGACGGTAAGTGGCGAATGTCTGATACTTGCGCACCGCTTTGATTATTTGCTCTGATTCTGATTGAGATGTTCTGTGCTGTGTTGTTGATCTAGCGGTCGTGTATGGTCGTCAAGGAAGTGGTCTTCAGAAGAAGAAATTCCGCCTGATTGACTTGTGGGAGTGCAAGGTCTCGGACGATACGGAGTCGATCCCCGCTGTGATCAACACTGTCGCCGGGACAACCAATTCACAAAAGTAAGTGCCATTGCGTGAAATGATGCTGGACTTGGTGGAGTTTCGGTTCTAACTGTCTCTTTGATGTGCTCTTGTGAATCGAAATAATCCCTGCAGCGCGTTTTACTTCTTCTCGCCGCTGAAGTCATTCATCTTGCTCACGGAATCGGATGAAGAGAAACTGACCTGGACAGCCAGCATTCGCGAAAGTATCGCTCGCACACTGCGTGGCCCCACGTCAGCGCGGCGAGCGAGTGTGCGATCCGAGCTGTTGCTGAACGAGGACGAGCCCTCGAGCGACTATGAGCTGGAGAGCGCCTTTGTGATCAAGAACGGATGGCTGAACGTATCCAGTGAAGACGGCAGGCGTCCACAGCGGCTTTGGATCTCGCTGACACTGCAGAACCTGTCACTCTCGACGACGTTCAAGGCTGCGCAACCAGATGAGTCGATCAGCATCGAACTGTGCGAGACTTTTCCAATGCGAGAAATGGTTTTCTTCCGACTGGTGTTCTTCCAAGACGAGGTGTGTGCTTGTGAAATGGGCTTAAGCTGTGGGTATTTTGAATGCCGATTGATTGTTTATTTTCTCAAATGCCTATGTAGATCCGAGGCGTGAAGAAGACGTACATCTTTGAAGCGCAGACGCACCCCGAACGAGAGGAGTGGCTGCGTGCGCTGACGCACTGCATATCGGGCAATGCGATGCCGAACATGCTGGACATGCGCCGCCGAAGTATCAACAATGCGACGCTCGCGCCAGTGTTCATGTTCAACAAAGTCTCGAACGTGTGCACGATCTGCCATCACCCGTTCGCAGTCTACCGTCCTCGACATCACTGCAGGTTAGTTTTTTTGGCAACTGTTGATGGTCTCTCGGCGACTTTGTTTATGACTTTAGTCTCTTGAATTGACTAACTGACGATCTGACTGGATGGTGACGCATCAATTTTGTTCATTTAGACTTTGCGGGTGTCTTGTGTGCGGCACGTGCTCCAAGAGGAAGTGGACGCTCGCATACAGCTCAAGTAAGAAGCCGTCGCGGGTGTGTGATAACTGCGCGAAGGCGAACACGAGCATCGCGAGCTCTTTCGCTGCGGAAGTCTAGGTGTTAAACAAGATTAAAACTCACAACGAAGCGCTACAGATTCAAGAACGGACGAGGAAGACGAGTGAACACACGCGCGTCCATCTATCAACAAGCTGCACACAGAAACAACAACGCCAAGGTACAATTGAAAAAAAGCGAGTCGTAAATACAGCGTTATCCAGTTGATTGACTGATGGGACAGCTCATGCGTGTGTGTGCGTGTGTCGTAATCCATTTGCACTGGCGCGCGCAAGGCAAGCTCGTGCGCACAGGTAAGGTACTTGGTCATGTAGCACTATCAGATCTCTTGACGTCCAACAGATCCACTGAGATGCTTTGTCCAAGAGAGCCATCATAATTATCCTACCAGGTACAGATTGTAATGCCGCGGTGAAGAATATCACATCCATCAGTGACCACCATGACCACCACCATCGTTCAATTGCGGATAACAATGGCGCAACACAGTGCTGCTCCGTCTTGATGGGACGTGGCGCCAGTCTGAGTTCTGAACTTTGTTGTCTTCAGTTCGCCTCCCTCAAGCGCGAGTCAAAAGCTCACCAAGTCAGAGCTCTTGAATTAGTCAGACAGACAGGCAGTTTGTGTGAGCAATACCAATGCAGACAAGCCCGAATGGATGGATAAGCTCGCGCAAGAACCGAAACGACGCTGCGAATCTTGGAATATCGCAGCTTGTTTTGGTCAAATGTGAGGAAACTTTTCGACCGAGCCTGTCGAAATGTACACATTTTTTAAGCAGCCCCAGTTGTTTTGCACACACATGGAGTGCAGGAACCGCAGCAAACAGACGCTACCAAATGGCAAAACTATTGTTGCGTGCGCAGATGGCGTTTGCCCTCGAGTATCTCTAACCAGAACTTGCTCGTGCGTCTTGGGTTGGTTGTTAACAGCAGTGGCTGATGTGATGTGTTGGGTCTTGGGCAAATGCAAAAGAACGAACAACATCTTGCTCAGGCGAACCAAGCAGCAGTTGGAAAAGAATGGAGGAGCAGGGGTGGTGGTGGGAAACCGAGTGTCTGAGCATCATCTCGATTGCTTGTGATTGTGGTCACACGTGAGCTTTTCAAGACCGCCATGGTAAACAAGCAAAATAATCGAATTGTGTCGAGCTTTTCCATATTTGAGCTCGATTTTTGTACCAAATTTATTCGATGCCTCGAGGTTCAGCAGACAGACTTTTCTCGAAGCTGATTGGTAGCTGAGCTGAGCGGTGTAACGTCCACCTGGTGAGCCAGAAAACCAGCAGTTTCGATTTCCTTGGGTTCATTAGTCGAGGGTGGGTCGTTGCGGACAGACCTGCAGATCGACCCATATTCCGCTCAAACCCACCCACCAATATCAAGCACATTGTCAATTGTTGTCGCAAGCCGGGTGGGTCTGATTCTAAAAATGTTTCAAACCCGGACCAAATCACTTGGTTCCTGGCCACTTTATGCGCGTCGCGCATAGGGAAAGGGGAAGGGGTAGCAGATTCGGCCAGCGCATTCGTTTCTTTTTTGATCGCATTTGTGAGTCGGTCAGTCGATCGATCGACTTTCCGGCTTCCAACAAACAGCGAGCGAGTGCGCGCTTTGCGCTTTACACTCGCTCCCCCATAACAAACGAACAAACAACCCGACGCAACAAACACAAACGCACAAGCGGAGAAGAACGCGGCGACGCAAACGAGCGAGCCAACAATCCCATCGTCGGCTGCGCGCATTTCGCTTTCTCGTCGCGCATCAAGCAGCAGCGCTCTCGGAGTATTCGCTCGCTCTTTACGTCCAGCGCAACCAGCCAGATCGGTCGGTACAGATCAGTCAGTCGGGCAGCAAGGTCGAGTCGAGTCGGCGGAAGAGAGAGAGAGCACAAGAACAACCGCAAGAAGAACAACTGCACAAGCGACCGCTTGTTCTCTTGCTTGTTTGTTTGCTTGTTTGTTTGCTTGCTTGCGCGCAAGTCGTTAGTCTATTTCCATCGCCCCTGCGCGCGCGTTCGGTTCTAAATCCGTGTTGCGAGACCGATCGCCTGTTGTCATTCCGCCCACCAGAAGCTCATTGGCGCATAAGTGAGAGGAGGTACGCGCGTCCATCGATTGGGTCTCTTCGTCTCGATGAACACGAATGGCTATTTCTTGTATGGGGCTACGAGGGATCTAACACCTCTCTCTCTCTCTCTCTGTGCCTACCTACCCGCAGACCTTGTTCTTGATGCCGCTTTTCCACCGCTCGTCCGAGAAGAAGCCCCGATCGCACCGCTTCAGCTTCCGCCGCCACTCGAACGAGACCGCCGAGGCCTCCAAGGCGGCGCCCGTTGCAGCAGCGCAGCCCCCCGCAGCGACCCCGTCCTCGTCGTACCCGCTGAGCTCCAAGTTCCCCGTGCCGCAGACCCCGCGCAAGCAGACGCCGCTGACGCTCCCGCTCGAGCAGAAGGGCAGCTCGATCACGTCCGAGGCCGCGACGTCTGTGTCCTCGTCGCTGCGGTCGCCGTCGTCGCTCAGCTTCCTCGAGCGCAACTCGGGCGGCACCGGCGCAGTGCGAGTCAGCGGCGGCGCCGCCACCGCGGCCGAGACGTCGTCCTCCTCCAGCGAGTCCGACTCGGAGGCCTCCGACAGCCTGCAGACCCCGCCGATCCAGAAGAGCCACGCGAGCCGCTCGATCTCGAGCAACAGCAGCGTGTCGAGCTCCCGGTCCCAGAGCATGCGCAACAGCCTGGCCGACTACCGCCAGCTGCAATGCTCCATGTCGTACAAGAACCGCGTGGCCGGCCCATCCACGGATACTTTCCGGAATACGTCGTCGGTGACGAGCTCCAGCGACGGCCGCCTCTCCGACATGCGCATGACGGATCTGCGCATGACCGGCATGAGCAGCTCGCGCATCAGCGAGGCCCGCAGCTCGTACTCGCGCGTGTCGGAGCGAGGAGAGCAGCGCGCGAGCGTGAACATGAACGAGAGTGTACCACAGCAGAGTCAGCAACGGGTATCTATAGCGGAGACCAGCACGAATAACAGCAGTACCAGTAGTCAACAGCGCGTGAGCGAGTCGTCCCAGAGCCAGAACGCCGCCGCCTCCTCAGAGGGCGTGCGCATGACGGAGGCGAACGTGGCGGCGATGCAGACGCGCCGCGCGCTGCAACAGATGGTGCTCGCGATGGAGGAGGAGGACGACTCGGACAATGAGTCCGAGTCGGAGTTTCTGCGCCGCAGCAGCTCGGCGGACAGCTTCACGGGCCACAACGTGCTGCAGGTGAGCGCGGACGACTACCGCAAGTTCCAGTTCCGGCTGCGGCAGCTGGAGGACCTGTGCGCCGAGCAGGCGCGCAAGCAGACGAGCATGGAGGAGACGATCGAGCGCGAGGTGCGCGACCGCACGCGCAAGGTGGTGGAGGCGATGGAGAAGAACATCGCGATGTACAAGCAGGCAAAGGAGCTCGAGTGCGAGCGCGAGATCCAGAAGCGCGTCTCGGAGATGAGTGGCAATGGCGCGGCCGGCATTGAACAGTCCGGCAGCAGTCGCGGCTCGGTGCGCAACTCGACGCTGCGCGAGTCGTCCATCGGCCGCATGAGCTCCCTGCACATGCACCGTGAGTCGGAGAAGGGCAAGCCGCTGGAGAAGCTCTTCCACCCGCGACGCGCGCGCCGGCGCCTGGAGATGATGAAGGAGCGCGAGGAGCAGCAGAAGCGCGAGATGGAGCAGTTCCGGGAGTTCATCCGCTCGGCCGAGATGAGCGCCACCCACACGTACACGGAGACGTCCAAGGCGGCGAGCGCCGCGCTCAAGGAGCTGGGCGACCCGCAGATCACTGAGGCGCTCATGCACTCGACCCAGGAGGAGCTCGTGGAGATGGTCTGCGTGCTGCGCAAGCACGTGAGCGTCCAAGAAGCGCAGCTGGACGAAGCTAAGAGTCTCATCAGCGCCGCGATCGAAGCGCGCGAGGAGGCCGAGGACACGGCGCGCGAGGCCGTGGAGCTCACGATGCAGCTGGACTCGCGGTTAGAGCGCGCGAGCCAGGAGATCGTGTTCATCCGCGACGAGCTGCGCGAGTCCCAGCTGTACCAGTCGCGATCCATGTCGCCGCTTGACCACTCGACCATGCTGCACGGTGGCCGGAACGGGAGTCGATCCAGTAGTAATTATAATATGTCGTTCACGCCGTCGAGCTCGTGCTAGCAAACAGTGAGGTCGGGTCGTACAAGGCCAGCCAGCCAGCCAGCCAGTCGCCCAGCAGGACAGCGTACGCGCGTACACAACCGACGCAGGAAGGATCCGGTCGGCCAACCCAAGAAACGAAGCTGTAGTAGTTATGTGAGAGTGGATTTTTGAACCAAGCACCAGCAATTTGAAAGGAGAGCAATACGAGCAACCCAGTAATATTAATGACCAAGCCCCGAGAGTTCGTTCGCCTCTGCGATTGCGTGCGTGAAGATGGTGATGGTGGTCGCGGATCGTAATGAAGCTTCAGGATGTAGCTGCTCACGCCCACCCACCCACAGTATAATACTGGAGGCGGATGGATGTCGAGTGGTCTCTTCAAGAAGTAAGTCGCGAAACAATCCGACGTCAAGGAGAGGGGCTGGACACACAGACAGAGAGACACAGTGTCGAGTTCTAGTGAAGATGGAAGAGAGCCGGCCGTTCGAATGAGATCCTGCTGTGCGACTTGGAGGACGCTGAGACTCACGACATGGAGGGTGGTCGCAACATTGAGCTAGAGCAAGAGACGGCAGATACAGATAAAACAACTGGCGAAAAAAGCTATTGGTGTACATTCACCGATGGTTTTCTTGGGGAAGAATAATGAAGGTCAGTTGACAACGCTTATGATGATGATGATGGCGATGATGGTCTGGATACTCCACATTGATGGCTGTTTCTTCGGTGGCTTTGAGGCGTGTTTGCATTCTCTTTCGTCATATACAAAGCATAGAAAGCACTTCCATGAATCTCATCATGCGCTCACACTCGACACCTGACAAAGGATCTCGCTCTGCCTCGAACGAGTCACCACGCCAGCGACAACAAAGACGTCAGCCCAACACATTCAAGACCAAAAAAGCGCCTGTTTCGTGGTCGGGACCGACACTTACACGTTCAGGAGCTGGATATTGCCAGCGAATGCAAATCGGGGAGACGCCGGAGATCTGCTCGTGCTCGCCGAGTTGACACTCCTGTGCCGCACTATTTATATATGTTTCTGGGCTTCTCTTGACAGATCTCTGTCTATCTTCTTCTTGATTGCTTGTCCATTGGAGAGGTGTGCAGAGCGGCACGGTTATTGCCAGTGCTCGCCATTTGCAGGAGTACTGACAAAGAACAGGCCATACCACAAAAGCCATCCGTGAAAGCTTTGATCTGCATCGAGTGGTGCAAAAGGATTTTTGCGTTGTACGATGGCTCGAAGTTGGTGGGCGCGGTGGTGGTGGATAAAGCCTGGCTTGTGATGATCTCTCTCATTTCTCAACCGTTTACAGATAGTCCGTCTACTACAGCGAACCTCGAGAATGGAAAGCGGGACAAGCTCGGGCCACTATGTTCCTGTGATGGAAAGCCACGTCGACGAGAAGTCGGTGCCACAGCTGACCGACCAAGCACTCGAGGCGCATTCTCGGTGGCGCGATCGTGGTGGTTGCGGTTGTTGCGACTGTAATGCTCGTGTTCCAAGGCACCGGCGTGGCCATCGACTCCTTTCCAGCTAATACAAAGAATGAAACAGAGATCAAGCAGGTGACCGACTACTACAACTCCATCTCGGGAAGCGTCGGCTCCTTCGTGGCCAAGCCCGTGGAGCTCTTCCTCGGGTTGCTTGTGGCGGTCGCCTACTTCTGCCTCGCGACCAACTGTACACTCAACCACGGCAGCATGAGCAACTGGCAGTACTTGCCATTGCTGACCGCGGCCGCGACAGGGTACCTCTTCAGCAACGGCTTGAACTCGCTCAACGTCCAAGACACGCCAGGTTCGCTCGTCACACGCATGATTGCGAATGATTTTGAATTTCGACAGAGCTAAGACGACAACCAGCCACCCACGAAGGACGGTTTACTATCGACGGTGCGGGAGCGCGCGTTCGCCGAAAACGCGAGCGGCAACTCGGTGCTCAACACCATTCTGCGCACCAAGCTCCTTTCGACCGAAACTGGGATCACCCAGTGCAGTGGCACCGGCTTTGACGACGTGAGAAGTCCCATCCGATCCGTGCCACAGGTGACGTTCGGCTTCCAGTCGCAGTCGTGACAAATTGAAACCCTCTCAAAAGCGCTGGAGCCGACCAGGTCGCCGCATGCGACTCGCTCGCACGAATGAGAAAACCAACCATGTGACGAACGAACGACCGGCTGACTCCAGCCATCAAAACACCCAAAACTTGGGTTCATTATGAGTTCATGAGAAACCTGCGAAGCGAAGACGCAAGCT
>JAASFI010000989.1:0-13014 GCA_023333705.1 Globisporangium viniferum | reverse complement strand
GTCCAGATGCTGCGCCGCTACGTGAAAGAAGTGCGCGCGGAGCGAGAGCAGGCTCGGTTGGAGGAGGAAGCCAGGCTCGCGGCGAGCGCAAAAGCAGCTGCCGAATTTTCGTTCATTTGTGGCGGTAAGGACCCAGCCGTGATCCTCCGCCAGCTTCCCTCCTCCATCCGCGCGTTCAACACGCAGATTGCTGCTGCACTGGTGCAAGAAGCAACCGCGGCGGGCGATCCAACCACGTACGAGCGCCCTTGCCCAGGCGACCTAGGTCGGGTTGTTTGTGTACTCCACTTTCCCGACCCGGATCGCCCGTGCAGGCAGTTGCTATCGACCGGTAAGTGCGCACAAGGCGACTCCTGCCTTACCCGCATGACAACACTTGGACATTCGAGCTGATGAACTATTTTAAATAAAATAAAATAAGTTTGACTAAAAGCTGATTTTTTAAAGTTACCTCGTGCATAAGAGTAAATTTCAGATCGTAGTCATTTCTTGCTTTAATTTCAGAGTGTGGGTCTGCTCAGATCGCAAAAAAGTGTTCAGCCGTGCACCGCACATCCTGTATTTGAGGTTCAGCTTTTGGCACATGGGCGTCCAGTTTACTTTGTGTCAGCCACACCAGCCCACCACCGGCACCATTTTCTCGAATGTTGTGTGGCCCACACATCGTAACCCTATGTACCCCATTTCCGCCCTTTGTAAAGAAAGGAGAGGACATGGGCGGCGCTTGAAGCTCACAATTCACAACATGCATGGGCTTTTGGCACTCGAACGAATCAATAAACAAACAAATCCTCTCTCGCTTGAAATTTGGGCTGGCGAAAAGGGATAGTCGAGCAAAGTCTGCGGTTGCCGCTCGACGACGGACTAAGCAAACTTGAATCTGCAGACGAGCAAAGCGTTGTCCAGAGTCCAAAGCCCACGTCGCAGCATGTTGTTGCCTCACTTTAAAGAGGCAACAACATGTTGCGACGTTTTAAAAAAATCCACGAAGTTTATGTTTCATCTGTTGGACATGCGCACAGAGAGTTTACACGATTCTGGAGGTGCTGCAAAGGGAGCTTTTGAGAGAGAGGCGTGTTGCGGTATCCTCCTTCTTCTGACCTCTCAAGGTTATGTACTGCGGGCAATCGTGTGTGACGAATGGGTCGCACTGCACCAACAACACCATCAACAGACTGGCTATTATCTTCGCGTCGCTTCACAGGCGATCTCCCTTGTGGTTGTTTGAGCATCTTACGCATTGCAACTTCGTTGATGCGGGAGTCGACTCGGTAAACGTGCCCATCAATGCTCCGTTCTGACGCACTTGTGCCAGTGCAACAGCCGCGCGCAGAGAATGCAAACAAGAGCACCTTACGTAACCAACCACTGGTGATGGCATTTGTTCCATCACATCACTCGCATCGGTGGTCTATACAGGAGACCACAACAAACCAACAAGCAACGAGTTGAGTTGCGCGACGGCGTGACGACAGCAAACAGCACCTGGCGACGCAAATGAGAGCCCATGCGGTCGGTGGCTTCCCACACTGTGCGTATTGATGATAGCCAAATCGGGAAGATCACTCACGTGATTCACATCTGGTTATGGCGAGGGTTACGCTGTGCAGACTGGCCGGTTACGCTATTTTTGCGGTCGGACAGGATGGCCAGCCCATCCATCCAGATGGACCGGAGGATTACATGACACAAGCTCAGTTCCAAAGGTGCGCGTTTCTCCGCAAACAAAAAGGTTTTCCCCTCCCAGCGTACCCCCGACCAGCAACACTGAACCGACCCACGCCAACTCCGATTCCGCAGGTCCACATCTTGATTTTTGTATGCTCGCCGGTTCAGCTCCCAACTGTTTGTTTTTGAGGCCCACTCTTTGAGAGGGCCTCAGGAGAGATGACCCACTGTTTCCCCTGAAACGCTCCTGGACCGCAGCCCTACCCCGCGCGCTAACATCTGGTCACACAGCCCACAGTCCAAGCCAGCCAGCCCTTCCTCATCCATGATCCGGTTGTGCGAGCCTCCACCACACAGACTCGCAACCTGTGGTTACAAAGAGACTCACACTTTCCAACTGCCCTTCCGCGCCGCAAGCCCTGCCGCACAGCAAGCAAGCCGCGCACAACTCCACCATCACCAAACAAACAAGCAAGCAAGCCTAACCCCCTTTTTTCCTAAAGTAACAATGGCGGCTCTCACTCGCGCCTCCGTTGCCGCGGCCCGCATGCAGTCGGCGTCGCGCTGCCCGTTCATGCACGCGCTGCCGACGGCGCGCGCGGCGCTGCTGCCCAACATCTCGCAGCTGGCCAAGCTCTGTCCGCACATGTCGTCGGTCATGGGCATGGCCTCGGCCGGCGGCAACTCGTCGCAGGCGCACGTCACGGCCTCGGCCGCCACCAGCGCCACGCTGCAGCGCATCGCCGAGCTCAAGAAGAAGCAGACCCAGGCGGCCGGCAACGCGGCCAGCTACTCGGCCGCGAACGCCGTGTTCCGCACGACGCCGACGTCCCAGATCCGTCTCGGCGGCCTCTCGACCCGCCAGTACCAGCAGGGCTTCGAGGACACGATCACCAAGATCAAGACCGAGGGCCGCTACCGCGAGTTCGCGGAGCTGGAGCGCAAGCGCGGCCACTTCCCGCGCGCGACCCACTACGCCAAGGACGGCAACCAGAAGGAGGTGATCGCCTGGTGCAGTAACGACTACCTGAGCATGGGCCAGCACCCCAAGGTGATCACGGCGATGCAGAACTACCTGTTGCAGACCGGCGGCGGCTCGGGCGGCACCCGCAACATCTCGGGCACGAACCACTACCACGTGCTGCTTGAGCAGGAGCTCGCGGACCTCCACCAGCAGGAAGGCGCGCTACTGTTCACGTCCTGCTACGTGGCGAACGACTCGGTCATCTCGACGCTCCCCAAGATCTTCCCGAACCTGATCATGATCTCGGACAGCCTGAACCACGCGTCCATGATCGAGGGCATCAAGCACAGTCGCGCCAAGAAATACATTTACCAGCACAACAACATGGCGTCGCTCGAGGAGCAGCTCAAGCGCGCCAACGAGGAGCACCCGGACTCGCCCAAGCTCGTGCTCTTTGAGAGTGTCAACTCTATGGAGGGCACGGTCGCGCCGCTGCACGAAATCTGCGACCTCGCGGACAAGTACGGCGCCATGACGTTCAACGACGAGGTGCACGCGGTCGGTCTGTACGGCGACCGCGGTGCCGGTATTGCCGAGCGCGACCACGCGCTGCAGCGCATCACCATGGTCACTGGCACGCTTGCCAAGGGCTTTGGCATCATGGGCGGCTACGTCGCCGGCTCAGCCGCTCTTGTGGACGCGATGCGCTCGTGCGCGTCGGGTTTCATCTTCACGTCGTCGATCCCTCCAGTTCTTGCTGCGGGTGCCCAGGCGTCGATCAGCCACCTGAAGGAAAGCCAGGTGGAGCGCGAGATCATGCACGCGCGCTCGGCGGAGCTGAAGAAGCGCCTCATCGACGCCGGTTTCCCGCTGTTGCCAAGTGTGAGCCACATCATCCCGGTGATGGTGAGCGACCCGGTGAAGGTGAAGGAGGCGTCGCGCATCTTGATGGAGAAGCACAACATCTACGTGCAGCCAATCAACTTCCCTACTGTGCCACGTGGCGAGGAGCGTCTGCGCCTGACGCCATTGCCGACCCATACGGACGAGATGGTGGACAACCTCATGGCCGCGTTGGAGGACGTGTGGACTACGCTCGACTTGCCTCGCAAGTTTGTGGAGGCGGGCGACTACCTCCCAGAGGTGGGCTTCCGCAACATGCCGCTCCCAGAGGACGAGGTCGTCGTGGAACGCGAGGTCGAGGTCTACGCCTAAGGCCATCGGTTGACTAACCAAGTTCAAACCAAAGCCCATGCAGTAAGAAGGCAAGCAGTAAGAAAGAAAAGCATCAAGAAGCGTTGAGAAGAATCCGAAAAAGCACGAAAACCCCATCATAATGACCTCCACCAACAGCGATTCTGGGGACCTCATGGACACATGATTCCACCCCATCCAACCAAAACTCATCTGACGTGTTTTCCTCATTTTTATCATTTTTCACCTTTCAAATTTGAAAACTTACTTTTCAAAAGCTGACATCTCATTTCTCACACAAGCTCCATCTCAACAAAACTGCTCTGCCCTTTTCAAAGCGATGGAAGTGTCGATATCGGTTTCAGAAGGCAGCGAGTGACGACACGTCTCAAAACACGGTGGCTCATCATCCAAATGACGGTCGAGTGGGGCTGCCTGCCCTGCTTTACCATCATTCCTACCTCCATCTCCAATTGCGATGTTCTTGTGTGGGCGAATGTGAATTTGACCAGCGATACAAAAAAGCAAACAGAGAGGAAGAGATCGCCGTTGCGATGGCGGAAATGGACGTGATCGGTACGCGTCCGCTCTCTCCCTCTCTCGTTATGCCGCATAGTATGTATAAGTGTACTCGACCATGTGGCTTGTGTGTTCACAATGTGTCTTGCTGCTTGTCTCTCTCTGTGCTTCGTAGGCGGGAAGCGCAAGTACAAGGAGAACGCGTTCACGGCCAAGGCGGAGAGCGGAACGCTTAAGGTCAAGATCCTGCGCAAGGACATGAGGAACGGCGCCAGCGGTGGCGTGGATATTGGTAATGGTGGTGGCGCAAGTGCCAACGGCTTTCTCGCGGCGACGTCCAAGCAGCAGAAACAGCAACAGCAGCAGCAGCAGCGATCGCCGCCCAAGCCACGTCCGAACCGCAAGCATGTGCCGATTTTCTACCAGCAAAAGACTCCGGCGATGACGATGATGGATGCATCCAGCAGCTCCACCGACGAGAGCATGGCCGGTGGCGCTTCGCAGACCATGTCCACGACTTCGGTCGACTACAACGAGCAGTGCGTGTCGTCCACGACGTCTCAGGACTCAAGCGGCGGACGGTTCTCGTCGCTTCTCTCGGGTCTGCACTTGGACGCGAACAGCGGAGGAGGAGGAAGCGGTGGCGGGCTGCCACGTCTCCCTCCTCCGCCGGCGTCGAACCCGCTGTTTTCACGCAACGACAGCGACGGCTCGAACACATTGGGCGATCTATTACGCCACTCGTTCCCGTCAGCACAGGGTCCGGCGCCTCCGCCACCGCAGCTTGGCAACTTCTCGCTCGCGTCATCTATCCATCATCACCATAACCAGGCAGGACCTGCATCAGGTCTCCACCAACTCGCGTACGGATCGTCGCTGGCGTCGCTCTCGTCCGCTGCAAGAGACATCTCGAATAGCGAGAGCAACAACAACCGCAACAATCCGCAGCAAGAGTACCGGTTCAACCCGTTCACAGCGCTGCAGAGCGCGATCGACGTCCACCAAGCAGCAATAGGCTCGTCCTCGTCCTCGTCGTCTTCGTCCCACGCCCCCTACCAGTACCCACACGAGCGCCACCAGCACCAGAGCAACTCTGTGTACGCCGCACGGCAGCAGGACAGCTCCATGGGCGACGACGCGTCAATGAGCGACCTGGGTCCGCCGCCGTCCGCGCCGCCAGCGTTCGCGATCCAGAACTCGCTCATGGGTGGCGGCATCGAGTCGCAGCCGGTGATTGCGAACGTCAACACGCACAACTTTGACTGGTCGAACGGCACGGGCCGCCCGCGCTCCGGGTCGCTGCCCAACATCCTCGAGGCCGGACAGAGCAGCAGCAATAGTGGGAATAGCGCCAGCGGCTCGGGTAGTAGCGCGAGCAACCGACACATGTGGAAAGAAGTATAGGGCGGGTGATGCAGCAGCGTAGAGCGATAGCACTAACTACCCAATAGCTGCGATCAATGCGTCGGCGCTTTTGAGAAGAGCAAGACTACAGCAGCACAATAGCACACTAAATCAAGAAAACCAAATTTGTACCTAACATTTGTGCATGAACTGTAGCGCATGCGCTGACCTCAGCTTTCTTGCCTAGTGACGAGACCCTGAGCTTTGTCCGCTTTCCTGTCCGTGCGCTTTTTTCTCTCTCTTGGGCCCATGCTCTTCGATCAGTTGGTAGCACCAACAGCAGCAGCAGCTTAGTCGATGCGCGTGCAGGTCCAGAGGTCGTCGCCGAGGAAGTGCACCATTTCGATACCAATACCCTTGTTCTGCTTGCGACTATGGTACGAATCATAACAAAAGAGCAATGTGAGCATTAGAATCTCTCATGATGACTATCAAAACAGCCCAAACACGCAGAAGCGTAAACACACATTTCTTCGGTCGAGAGCGTCAGCACGCCTATTGCCATCGCGTGCTCCTTGCCCTCCGCCATGATCGCCACGGGCGTGCCGGCGTCCAGCTCCTCCGGCATCTCGCCGCCGGCGGACGTCAGGCCGGGGCACATGACGTTCGCGCCGGAGAGCACGAACGGGATCGCGCCTTTGTCCGCGCGCACCTGCTTCATAATGTGCGGGACTTTAGTGTGTGGACAATCGAACAGCACAGAGCATCAGTGACCATTAGCACATCGTCTTCCCAATAGAAACAAGCAACAATGCGTGCTACACAGTACGTACTCTTGTGCAGCAGCTTGAGCGTCGGCATGAACGGGCCGTCGCGCTGGTTGTAGAAGAGCGGCTCGCCCTCGTTCAGCACGATCTGCACGTGGTTCTGGCTGGCAGTAGGCAAGCACATACGAAACACACAACCAAATACAGACAGAGAGCTAGTGTTGGTACTAGTGTGCACAGCCAATAGCGCCTTATCCCGTGCTTATCCGCGACCCAAATATGCGCAATTCGCACCACTTGGCGACCACCATCGGCGCTTTCTTCGGCAGGAGCTCCTCGAGGTACGGCTCGATGTCCGGGTACTGCTCGAGGATCTTGGAGCGGATGGTGCGCTGCTGCGAGGACTTGACCTTGCTGCTCGTGCTCACATTCTCCTCCACCGTGAACTTCTTGAACATGCTGCCTGGCTGAGTGAGCTTCTGGCTTGGTGTTGTTGGGGATGGATATGGGGCGGATGATCCGTCGGCTTTTGATGAGCTTTGGTTGGGAATGGGATTGATTGATGGAGCAGCTATCCCTCTCTAAAAAGCATGAACAGTTCAAATTTCCAATTGTTCATACGTGTTATTGTCGATTAGATTCGAATTGGATAACCAAGTGCAAATGTATTCGATATAAAAAGGTTGTGTTGTCATTTTGAAGAGGTCAAATGGGATACTCTATTACGTTTCTATTTCTAAATGTGCTTAATTTAGTAACCAACTTCCGTAACCCGATGACGTACAGTTTCAGCCCAAATAATCCGGGACAACGTACAGTTCCAGCCCAAATAGTGCCTCCCCGCTCTATTCCTGTTGGTCGTTCTCTCTTTTCAAGCGGGTGTGACATGCCATCGAAACTGCTATTCGCCTCTTGTACTCACTACAACCATGAGCACAGATTCTAAAAAGGATTTACGTAACGCTACATGTTCTATCATTTGAATGCTGCGTATACAATAACAGAATTGCAAGAGGAAAAGAAAACAACCAGTTGTCGGCAAGGGCTGCTTGACGCGCTTTGTTCCCATTTTGACGGATTCTTTGCTTTCTGTGGCCGCAGGAGACACGCCATTCGGTTCGTCCGCCCGCCTGACAATCCATCCGCCCGCCCACCTGAGTGTCCGCATCCCAATCCAGCAATCCATCCGCACCCGTCCGTCCGTCTGTCCGTCCGCACTTGCTCATTGACGGCGTACCCCCACAGACTCACTCTTTTCCCACAGCTCCAGCAACCAAACAGTTCCGTCCGCAAGAATGGCATCCGCATCCGCACCACCACCGTCGTCCTCCTCCTCCTCCGCTTCGACCTCCACGTGGTCGCCCGACTGGTCGTTCGTGGACGTGCGCGTCCCGCCCGGTGCGCTGGGTCTCATCGTGAGCAAGAGCGCGGACCCGCACGGCCACGTGGTCGTGGACGGCTTCCGACCCGTGGGGCCGCAGGGCCAGGTGGGCGTGCTGCAGCAGAACGGCCAGATCGCGCGCGGCAGCATCCTCTTGGGCGTGAACGAGCACGACTTCACGGCTACGGGCCTCTCGTTTGACAAGATCCGCGAGATCCTCATCAACACGTCCGCCATGGAGCGCCTCGTGCGGTTCCGCGTCCCACCGGCATCGTCCGCACCGTCCGCATCCCCGTCGTCCTCATCCGCACCGGGAAAGGTGTCCACCACGACACCGTCCACGCCCATGTCCATCTCCGCGCGACGCTTTGAGGACGAGTACGTCATGGGCAAGGAGCTCGGCGCTGGCACGTTCTCCGTGGTGCGCGAGGCCACGCACCGCGTGTCGGGCGAGCGCTTCGCGATCAAGTGCATTAAGCGCGAGGAGCTGTCGAAGGACGACACCGAGGCGCTGATGCTCGAGGTGGCGATCCTCAAGCAGATGCAGCACCCGCACATCGTCAAGCTCTTCGACGTCTTCCAGGAGGACAAGTACTACTACCTCGTGACCGAATTCATGGCCGGCGGCGAGCTCTTCGACCGCATCGTCGAGAAGAACTTCTACAGCGAGCGTGAGGCCCGCGAGCTCGTCAAGATCCTGCTCGCGACGATCCAGTTCTGCCACGACGCCGACATCGTGCACCGCGACCTCAAGCCCGAGAACCTGCTGCTCACGAACAAGCAGGACGTCGCGGACATCAAGCTCGCGGACTTTGGCTTCGCGAAGAAAGTGCAGGTCGACGGCGAGGGGCTCGCGACCGCGTGCGGCACGCCCGGGTACGTAGCTCCCGAGATCCTGCAGGCGCGGCCGTACGGCAAGGAGGTGGACATCTGGAGCATCGGCGTGATCACGTACATTCTGCTGTGCGGGTACCCGCCGTTCCACCACGACAACCAGGGCATGCTCTTCCGCAAGATCAAGACGGGCAAATTCGAGTTCGACTCGCCCTACTGGGACAACGTGTCGGCCGAAGCCAAGGACCTGATCTCCCGGATGCTCGTGGTGAACCCGGCCGAGCGGTGGACGGCGGCCCAGCTGCTCGAGCACACGTGGATCACGGGCTCGAACGTCAACACGGTGCAGCTCACCGGCGCGCTCATCGAGCTGCGCAGGTTCAACGCGCGCCGAAAGTTCAAGGCCGCGGTCAGCACAGTCAAGGCCACGATCTCGCTCACAAAGAAGCTCGCGCTGATGGGGCTGAGTGGCGGCGACAAGGCGGACGGTTCAACCCCGACGCCGGCTGCTACTGCTGCTACTGCTGCTACTGGTGCTACTGGTACTCACTCAGAAGCATCAAAGACTCCGGTTCCTGCACCAGCTCCAGCACCATCCAGTTCGACGAATTCCTCCTCTTCGTCTCCGACTCCCCCTCCAGCGGCGCCATCGATCCTGTGAGCGCGAAGCGAGCGTTCGCGCTGTAGTTAGCGGAGACAGAGAGTGAGGAGGAGGTCTCAACTAACTCTTTCTCTCCCATTTAGATTTGCGGGCTCAACTTCTTTTGGGTTGAGCTCCCTCCATCCATCAATCCATCCACCTCAAAAGTATCCGATGTATTGGTGCAACTTGGCTCTACGTGGGGGGACAAGCAGGTCGGCAGGCATCCCGCCATGACTCCCACGCTCCCAATCTCTCTCTCTCTCTCTCTCTCTCTCTCTCTCTTGTTGACGCATTGACAACGTTGTTGCGTGTGTTCTCTCAGATATAAGATCAAGGCGCTTGCTTCTCCGTCTCAAGGACACGACAACAAAAATCAGCAGCTCGAGATCTTTTGCCTCCCGCCGCTGTATTTTTACCAACGTGGCTGGAAATAGGAACGAGAACGAAAAGAAAAGCGCACCCAGCGCCTCTCTCCTGACTCGGTCGGTGGGTTCAAGTCTCCAGCCACGTAGCAGACTCGTCAAGACCACAAAATCCGGCAGAAGCTCAAGGCAGCCAGCCACTCGATCAGTTCATCAAGACAAGACACCCACGCGCTAGAACCAAAGTCTTACGAGCCTCGCTCTCTCGACCACGATGTTCAAGTTCTTTGCGCGCAAGAAGTCGGACCCGTACGCCGCAAGCGACGAGCACGACGGCGCGACCGCAGACGGCGAAACCCTGGTGGCTGGATATGGCAACTTGGACAACTGGGATGTCATGCAGGTCGTGGTGCCCGCCGGTCCGCTGGGCATCGTGCTCGACGGCAACATCTTGAGTGCAGCGGTCGTGGACGAGTTCTCGGACCTCCCCGGCGGACGCAAAGGCGCGATTGAGGCCCACGGCGGCGTGCGCAAGGGCAGTATCCTCATGAGCGTGAACGAAATCAATCTGCTGGACTCCAAGATGTCGCTCATGGAGGCAGGCCACGTGCTGCGCGAGACGTCGCACTTGGAGCGCACGCTGGCGTTCCGAGTCCCCCCACAGGAGCAGCCTGAAGCCTCATCCAATTCGTCCAAGAGCACGGAGAAACAGTCGCTGCTGAGCCAATTCCTCTCAAACTCGTCGAGCATTTACACGATCCCTGGCATGCAGAGCGACGCATCGCCAAGTGCTACCCCTACTTCTACGACGGCTACTTTGACTACTCCACTGCGCAAGCTCTCGGTTCACGACGTCAGCACGATTACGGTGACGGTGAATGGACCGACGCTCGAGCCGCCTATGAAGCAGTACCTCGGCGGCAAATTCGTGTCGGTAAAAGTACCGCCGGGGCCGATGGGACTCAACCTCGACGGTGCAACCCACGACCGCGGCGTCGTGCTGGGCTTCATCCCACTACCAGATGGCTCGAAAGGCGCGCTAGAAACGCACGGAAGGATCAAAATCGGCTCGGTGCTGATCGAGATCAACGGGGAGAACGTCTCCAAGCTGCCGCTGGACGATGTTCGAGCCAAACTCAGCGCTCTCAGTGGATCGTCACGACGCCTCGTCTTCCGCCTGCCTTCTTCCTCGTCCTCCTCAGCGACGTCCAAGCGCCAGTCGCAATCGGAGAAGAGCGCAGGCAAGGTCCGTATCGCCTCGATGGTCAAGATGCACGTCGAGGAGGACCTCGCGAAGCGCCGCAAGCTGGAGTTGGCGCTCGTGATGAAGTTCGACAAGAGCAAGATCAAGCGCAAAGAGTGCTGGTTCATGGTCGACGCGCAGTGGATGGCTCGCTGGATCGCGTTCGTCGGTCAAGACGGTCCGCTGCCAGGTCCCATCACGAACGAGGCGCTGCTGCTGCCCGAGTGGCGAGACCGCCTGAATGGAGAGATCCCGGGCGAGCCAGACACCCCGCGTCCAGGGCTCGAGCGGTCCAAGGACTACCGGTGCGTGAACCCGATGGTCTGGAGCATTCTGTCGGAGCTGCACGGACCAGGCGATGCCCCCGTGATCGTCAGGTAAGAAGGCGTGGTATTGGAAAAAGCGTCCATCTGAGGTGGACATTCATGTCCTTCTTGTATATGTGATACCGTCACTAATAATGTGGATGTCAATATACCATGTCCACATAGGTACGTGGTGGACATCACCGCCGAGACCGTGGACAAGGAGAGCGTGGCGGCGATCTTGCACGACCCACAGCCCACTGCCGCGGCGCTCGTGCAGGAGCTTTTCAGCAGGTGCCGAACGGAAACAGTCGAGCAATAGCTCACGTTGTACTGTAGTCACCACTCCTCTATGAGAGACATCGTCCAGGGCGTGCTTGCTCCGTGACTCTCTCTCTCTCTCTCGACAACTGCACTGCAGACCCCAGGGCTACTACTCACTTGACAGATCTCTCAAAGCATGACTCTCTATTCTTCCTTTCCATTGCCTAGCTCATCACCTCTCTCTCTCTCTCTTTCTTTCTCTCTGGGACATGCTCTGACAAAAGGATCCCAAGCACTGGCGCTTCTAGTCACCGATGACGACTTACCAGTAAGAAAGAGAACGCTGGCATAGCACTCTGGGTCCGCCTGAGCTTCTTCATTCCATCACCACAGTGCGTTAAAGAACGATTTGGCGCTCATGGTGCACTCTCGCGATTGCTCTGTTGTGCAGTTACGCAGGTGCAACTTTGCCGACTGAGAGCGCCAGCACAGCACACTGTGGAACGAGCTTGGACTATCGAAGAGCACTAGGCAAAGGACGCCGATTGTTTGCCCCCACCGAAGCCTCCGCTTGTTAACTCATGGTATCCGAAGCGGCAAAGCAAGAGCTCTGGCGCCATTGATTACGATGGCCAGAATGCTTCAACGATGTGGTCATCAACCGTCCTCGACCAGCGAGAAAGCCAGGAACCTTTCAGTGGTCAACGCCCTCAACTCTTGCTGCCATTAGTAGGTACATTCATTTCTACTATGATCCTAGACACACCTTAGTGACTTTCTATGGCCATCCGCCCAATCTACGTGTTCTTTCTAACTCTCGCTCATCCTATTAGAGCGCCTGAGTGTAGTCGACGCTCTCGCCGTTCCCTGCGAGCGTGTCGAGCTCTGCGAACGTGGCGGAGCTCGCGCAGGACACTCTGAGTATACAGCGCGTGCAGATGTCGACGCTCGTCTCGCTCACCTCCTTCTCGATCTTCTTCGTGGGCAGGTACACCGTCTTGGAGACCCGACACCGCGAGCACACGCGCGCCGAGCAGACCTTACAGCACTGTTTCTCCCTGGAGCTGCTGGTTGTAGGTAAAGAGAGTCCGGCGCCACCACTCAAGCTCTGTTCGCACACGGTGCATGTGCTGTTTGACGATGAAGCTGCTGACGCTACTGCTGTCGAACTGGAGCTGGCTCGGAGCGTCGAACTCAATAGCCGCGTGAGCTTCTTCATCTCGGCGCAGTACGCGTGCTTGCGGACCGAGATGGGCACTTCGGCGGCCGTGCCCGTGACGAAACTCGCGAGCGCGTCGCCCTTAAGGTCGATGACCCCTCGCGCCCACACCTCCACGCAGTTTTCCTTGCGCTGGCGGAAGAACTGACAGAACGACACTCTCCCGCGCACGATCTGCAGTTCGTGGAGGTCCCGGATCTCGGGGATGTCCACCGAGTGGTGCAGGTGGTAGCCGATGCGCTCGCCGTTCGGGGTGACGGCGATCCCCACCGACTCGATGACCACGACGTCGCGCGCGCGCATGACC
>JAASFI010000988.1:0-13043 GCA_023333705.1 Globisporangium viniferum | reverse complement strand
GCAATGTACAGTGTGACTTTGTTAAAGTGCGTCCAGGTGAACTTTTCGGACGGATTGCCTTCTCCTTAAAACCGATGTGCTGTATTTTTCATTTTACAATGTGTCCGCAAAAAAACGGCCAAATGATTTGATCCGGATTTATGGGGAAACAACTCACATTTTGCAACACTCGGATTGGACGATAGTTATCTTTTGCGAAAGTTGAAACACGTTGTACTTAACCAAACTAAGGTTCACCAGGAAATGTTCCGCATTTTGCAACAATAGAAATTGGCTCGAAATTGCTCTTCACGAATACAGTTTCGATTCAGTCAAAGCTGAACCCCATTTTTC
This sequence comes from Globisporangium viniferum, assembly GCA_023333705.1. Lineage (NCBI taxonomy): Eukaryota > Oomycota > Peronosporomycetes > Pythiales > Pythiaceae > Globisporangium > Globisporangium viniferum. Next base: position 12,710 of record JAASFI010000988.1, on the reverse strand, counting down.
GTAACAGAAACAGCTGAAGCTGTCATTATCAAGCCAACCAACCACTCCCACTTACTTGCACCGCACTCGCCCGCACTGGCACCGCCGCCGCTCACTTCACAGCGACGATGGCGACCAGGACCGCCGCGCAGCAGCCCAAGCACAAGCAGCAGCGCGACCGCCAGGCGATGACGATCGTCACGGACCTGCTGCTGGCGCCGCTGCCCTCGCTATCATCAGCAGCTGCAGACGGCGATGAGCAGAACGACTTTCAGGAGGACACGCTCTCGGAGCTGCCGCACTTGCCGCGTCGCGCGCGCGCCGTCACGCAAGCCGACGTGGACGAGTTCGCGACGGCAGCGGAGGCCGCCGAGTCTGCAGAGCGACGTACGCCGCGGGGTGCGTTCTCGCCGCGCGTGCAGCGTGCTGTCACGCCTGTTGCTGCGACAGTCGCTGTGGAAGAAGCGGCGGCTGTAGGTGGTGGTGGTGCGGATTCCGTCGGTCCGAGCGACTTTGAGCTGCTCTGCGTGATCGGACAAGGCGCGTTCGGCAAGGTATGTAATGGGGTATACTGCGGGCGTATTTGGTGTGGAAATGGCTCACTGTGTGTGAAATGGATACTTTCTACAGGTCATTCAAGTCCGCCACACGCCAACGCAGGAGGTGCTGGCCATGAAGGTCGTGTCGAACAAGTACATTGTCAAGCACAACTCGGTCGCGTACCTGCAGACCGAGCGCGACATCATGACGAAGATCAACCACCCGTTCCTGATCAACCTGCGCTACGCATTCCAGACGCCCTCGAACGTCTATCTGGTCATGCCGTTCGTCGCCGGCGGGGAGCTCTTCCACCACCTACACAAAGAGGGACTGTTGCTCGAGGTACCAAACAACAACAAACAAATCCTACCTTCACGCTCTACACATTTAGGATCTGCGTATATCTGACCTTGGTTATTGCTGACTATGCTACGGCGTATCGGTCTTTTGTACAGAGCGCTGCCAAGTTCTACGCCGCAGAGATGGTGCTCGCGCTCGAGCACCTCCACGGCCACGGCATCATCCACAGGTACACGTCGATGCGTACAGTCGTCCAAGGATTGCATGTGCTGCTATTGTCTATTGACTGACTGAGCCATAACAAACCATTCGTGCTCTGTGATAGAGATCTCAAGCCAGAGAACATCCTCATCGACGGAGACGGCCACATCAGACTGACCGACTTTGGACTCGCCAAGGAGATGATCGACGTAAGCTCATTACTCTGAAATCGTTTGGCTGGCTGGCAGTGAATCTTGAAACTGACCGAACCGAGTGGTACATGTGATGGATGCTTTAACAGGAGGACGATTCCGCTAAGACCATGTGCGGAACGCACGGTGAGTGGACGTCTTTGGCATCCCCTCAACATCTTGATCATCTAAACACTCACCTCGTGCTGCGTGTGCTGTGATTGCTTGCCTGTTAGAGTACATGCCGCCCGAGATGATCCGCGGCAAGGCGTACAACCAGGCGGCAGACTGGTGGGCGCTCGGCGCGCTCATCTACGAGATGGTCACGGGCTACCCGCCGTTCCAGCACAAGAACCGCAAGAAGCTGCACCACAAAATCCTGAACGAGAAGCTGAGTCTACCCAAGTGGCTCAGCTCAGACACGCACTCGATCTTGAAGCAGCTGCTCGAGCGCACGGTGGACAAGCGCCTCGGCTCGGGCAAGTCCACGATGTTCCAGGTGAAAGGTGTGCAGGCGATCAAGAATCACGCGTTCTTCCGGGACATCGACTGGCACCTGCTCGCGCAGAAGAAGCTCGCGCCGCCGATCGTGCCGAGCGTCGAGAGCAACACGGACACGTCGTACTTCTCGGAGGAGTTCACCAAGCTTGCCGTGGGGCGTCCGAGTCGCGGCGAGAGCCTCGAGGACGAGGCGAAGCTCTTCGAGCGCTTCTCGTTCATCGCCGAGGACATGAGGAGCTACGCGAACGTGGTCATCAACGGAGTTGCGCCGGAACCTGCTGGCCCGAGCCCAGAGGAGCTCACGGAGCTCCAGAGCGCAGTTGCAAAGCTCCAGGTCGAGTCAGCGGTGGGATTCGCGTAATAGAAGGAAACAGAGAGAGGCTGAGTGAACTCGCGACGATTTTCAATGCACTTTGTGTGGTAGTAGCTAGTAAGTACTTCGAAGTAGAAAGTTAGGAAGCTAAAGTAGATGCGATACAATTTGGTTTTTATATATATAGAGAGAATACATATAAGATATGAATTTGCGAATATATATGGCGAAGTTCATCGACGACGGCGTGACCAAGTAAGAAGTTGATCAACGATTATCGCGACGTGGTTGTTGGCAACGCCAAGACCAAAGCGCCGCGGGGAGTGGCCAACGATCCGAGACATTAAATCGAGTCTCATGGGAGCACACGGGCTCTCGCGACTGGGTTTGCCACTGCGATGCCTCGCGAACTTGAGCCTCAAAGTAGCCATTTATTACCAGACTGGTGTAATACATAGTGCCTCAGCGCCATTCGCTGTGAGCTAACCCCAGTTTTGTGTCAAAGTAGGTGGGGTGATGAACTCATTCAGCAGCACCAACCTCAATCAAATTCAGCTCCTTGTACACGAGAAGGTCTGCGCTCAGAACCCCAAGTGTGCATCGTTTGCTTTTATCTGGTGAGCTGCCGTGGTCGTCACCTGCAAATCTGGCAGATCTGGCAGATCGCTCGTGGTCGTCTGCTGGTCTTCGTTTGCTCACACCAATGGGGAGGTTGATGACGTCTTGTAATGCGCAACCAACCAACTAACCACCAACCCCCTCCATCTCACTCCCTCACTCCAGAGTGAATCGCAAGTCAAGGCAGTAGCGATGTTCAGCACTTTGTGGTTGGGCGGGCTTGCCCAGGTCTTCATTCACGGAGATTTGTGAACTTGGTGACGACACGTATTTGTATGAACGAAAATGATGTCTTTGGCTCAATCACCATCCAACATTTTGATACACGCCTCTTCTCACCAACATATCTTTTAACATTATATTTTATTCGAGTCCATAATTGATTGTTTTAGATCAATTGACTAAATGTTGATACGCATGAAATTGTTGAATTTATATACATCTCACTCCCGCCAAATTATGATGCGTGTCAAACAGACTGCTGCATCCGAAAAGCTCATTCCCGAACTCGCCGGTAAGCGCCCGCACAGGCCGCAACCAATCGACGTGATGAGCCCCAACACCACCACCAGCAGCCCCAGCGCCACCAACGCCGTGGTGCTCTCGACCGCCGCGGCGTTCTGCACGGGCGTGCTCAGCGGCGCCGCGCTCTACGCCGCCTACGAGCGCAAGCAGCGCCGCGCGGCGCTCGCGTCCACCCACCCGCTGAACGCGCAGGACCCGAGCGAGATCACGCACCCGGCCGCGGGGCTCACGGAGCTCATCGTCAAGTACCACGAGAACCTCAAGCGCCAGGACGCGACGCGCGGCCAGACGGGCTCGTCCTTGTACCCGGTGCGCGCCACCAGCAAGCCCGGCACCGTGAAGAACGCGCTCCCGGCGCACTGCCCCGAGGACCCAGAGAGCTACGCGGCGATCTTCAAGGACTGCGAGGACATCATCTTTCCGGCGCTCACGCACTGGGCGTCACCAGACTTCTACGCGTACTTCAAGGTGTGCGGCAGTGACCCGAGCGTGCTCGCCGACTACCTCTGCTCGTCGCTCAACATCGTGGGCTTCTCGTGGGTGGCCGCCCCCGCCGCGACCGAGCTGGAGCAGGTCATGTGCGACTGGCTCGCCAAGCTGCTCAACCTCCCGGACTGCTTCATGACCACGTCCGTGGGCGGCGGCGTCATCCAGGGCTCGGCGAGCGAGTCTGCGCTCTGCGCGATGATCGCGGCGCGTCACGCGGCGCTCGGCGACCTGGAGGGCGAGGCCCGCAAGCACCGCGCGTCCAAGCTCTGCGTGTACGTGTCGGACCAGACCCACGCGATCGCTGAGAAAGGGTGCATGGTGCTCGACATCCCGCACTTGCGCGTGATCCCAACGAAGCGCGGTGTGGCGGATGTGGACAACTTCGGTCTCGCGCCGGAGGACGTCGCGGCTGCAATGGAGAAGGACATCGCCGACGGACTCGTGCCGTTCTTCCTCGTGCCGACGGTCGGCACCACGTCGACGACTGCGATCGACCCGATCCGCGCGCTTACGAAGGTCGCCAAGGCGCAGTCGTACCCGGTCTGGGTGCACGTGGACGGCGCCTACGGAGGCTGCGCGGCCGTGTGCCCCGAGTACCAGTCGTACTTTGACGGCGCCGAGGAGTGCGACTCGATCTGCGTGAACGCGCACAAGTGGCTGCTCGTGAGCTTCGACTGCAGTCTGCTCTGGGTGAAGGACCGCCGTCCGCTCATCCAGTCGCTCGCGCTCGACCCGGAGTACCTCAAGAACGACTTTATGTCGCAGATCAACTACAAGGACTGGCAGGTGCCGCTGGGGCGTCGCTTCCGCTCGCTCAAGCTCTGGTTCACGCTGCGCCGCTTCGGCGCCGCGGGGCTTCGCGCGCACATCCGGCACTCGATCGCGCTGGCCAAGCAAGCCGAGGCGCTGCTGCTCGCGGACGGCCGCTTTCAGATATTTGTGCCCGTGCGCATGTCGCTCGTGTGCTTCTACGTGGGCTTTGGCGGCCGCGAGCTCAACGAGCACCTGCTGCGCCGCGTGAACGAGTCGGGCAAGGCGTTCCTGGTGCACTCGGTGGTCGACGGCGTCCACATCCTGCGCATGGCAATCGGCGGACTGGAGGTGAACGAGGCGAACGTTGCGAACTTTGTCCACTTGGTGCAGACGCAGCTCAACGAGCTCGTCGCGGAGAACCCAAAGTGGCAGCAGCAGGCTCTCGAGTACCAGGCCAAGTGAGACCGATGGATGATGTTTCACTACAGTACTAAAGCCATAGACTTGTTTTTCTGGATGGTGCATTTTTTGAAGTAGAAAACCATACAATACACTTTGGTTTTGCGCACACACACCTTGTCCACTTGGTCGCATTTTGATTGAAATTGCTGTTGCTGCTGTATGAGTTCATCATCCCACCTACATTGACACAAAACTTGGGTTAGTAGCTCACAGCGACGGCGTCGAGGCATTAGGTACCAGTCTGAAACACCTTGTACGCCTTCTCGACATCCTCGATCTGGAGCGCGTGGGCTTGAACCTCAGTCTGGAGACTCGACGCTGGAGCTAAACGGCTACTTGATGCACTCACTCGTTGTGCTACAAGTCCAGAGCTACGAGGCATCGCAGTGGCAAACCCAGCCGCAAGAGCTCGCGTGGAGGAGAACCCTGGTACCGGTTCCCATGCCTCGCGGAACGATTTCCCGTGTGCTTCGACGAGACTCGCTTTGATCTTGGCGTTAACACTAACCAGGTCCCGCAGGTCCTTGATCTCCTTGCTCACGCTGTCGATGAACGCCAGGTCGTACGACAGCTCCAGTCGCGCGCTGTGGTGCTCGATGAAGTCCACGACAGCACCGCGCTCGATCGCGACAAAGTCGAGTGGTCGTGTCAGCGGGATGGCGTCTTTATCAGAAGCATCAGGATTGTTCGAGCGCTTGCCGGTACAACAAGAGCTGATGACGTTCAGGGACTGGAGAACGAAGCGACCGACCTGGTGGACCACGCTTGTTTGCTCGTCTGGACTCAGCTGGCTGTAGAGTCGGCGCGTCGACAGGTTGAGCGAGCGAAAGAACGCGACGATGCTGTCTTTCGTCCAGCAGAAGCGCTTCAGCCGCAGCGAGGCTTCGTCTGCCTCCATGTTGTTGAGTTGGTTGGCGTGTTCAGCTTGAGAGACGTCGAGCTTCAGAGTCTGGGCTTGAACAAACTGCGTTAAAATGGTTCGAGAAGAGGGTGGACGCTGCTGCTGTTCTGTATTGCCGGTATCACTGTTATTGTCGCCCAGTGCGCGATAAATGGACTGGTAGTCGGACAGGATGTCGCTCAGCGCCAGACACATGACCCACCACTCTGCTGAGAGCTTGGCTTCTCGTGGAGGCTCGATCTCGGACTGAAGCTGCCCGATCAGCTCTCGTCGCGTGACAAACCACTGGAGTGTTTCTAGGAGCAGCCATGGAGCCGAGAGTCTCTTGTTGGCGCGAAGGTTTGGACAAGTCCCGTGCGTCTTCGACCATTGCTGCTGTCCATGCAGGTACTGGACAACAGCATCCAGGCTTTCGAGGAACCCGACGCTGCTGGGGTGATCGTTGGTTTCTTGTTCAGTACTGGCGAGTAATCCGTCAAGCGCCTTGAGCAACGAAGCTTCCACCAGATCCACACCGCGCAGTACTCGATAGAACGGCACAGTTGCTGCATCTTCAATCGCATCCACGACCGACGAAACGACCTCCATACAGCGCATCGGGGCTTCATCGCACACGCTGATGAGCTTTTTTCGCCAATTCGGATCCAAAGCCGACAACGTCCGGGTGATCAACGCTGCAGCATCGGAACTCGAGAAACCGCGGTCTGCTGGTGCTTGGACTGGTGACGGATACGGCACTGTGATGAGATGGAAGTCCCCCACGTCGGTGGCTTTTGAACTGGGGAACCGAACTCGAACCTCAATCGCTGAACCATCCTCGAAATCACTCTCATCAGCATCATCCGCATTTGAAACTGGTCGTACAGTGGAGCACTGCAATACAAGCGAATACGCCCAGGAACCGCGTATCATGTCCGCGATCATCTGCAAGTCCGTCGCCACCACGAGCTTCGCGTACTCGCGAATGTCGTCTTGCGAAGTGCTTGGAAGCCTCAATCCCAGCTTGAACTGCGCTCGCGAGATCGCGACGATCTTGGCGACGTGGTCGAACGTGGCGCTCTCCCCTAGCGTCAGCAGCTGCCGCACGTACGAGTACTCGCTTGCGCTCTTGAGTGTGATACCATACTTTGATACTTGTCGATCCGCTGGTACTGCTGCTCCTTCACCATCACCATTGTCGCTGATACTGATACTCTCAGAGCCATTTGATACTTGGACAGTTGAGATCGCTCTCTCGCCATTGTAGATCGGGCGTAGCTCAACCACAGAAGAGCTGAAAGCTGGAGCCATTCTGGTTGGTACCAAATTGCCATTTTGCTGGTGGTCTGTACTACTACCGTTGACTTGCTTCTTTGCCTTGAGACCCTCACTTTCACGCTTGGTATCAAACAAGCTTGGCACCAACTCGTCCACGATCGCTGGGCTTGTGATCTCCGACAGAACCAGGGCGTCGGTATTAGACCCCGCAACTTCTAGGACACTTGTGTCCTGATCTTGCTGCCGCGCTGGCAGAGCTGGAGCTGGAATGGAACTGCTGCTACTGCTGCTGCTGGTATTGCGCTTGGCGCGCGGCACCTTCCGTTCGCGTCTGCTTGGTGTTGATAACTGAGGATTAAAAGCAGCAGCAACGGCCGGATCGGTCTGATACGCGTTCACGGTCAACGTCGGATCCCCGAAGAACGCACTGAGCTGCTGGGAATACACGAGCTCTTCGCTGCGGTCGCCCTCACCACCCCCAGCGCCATCATCACCTTCACTCGCTTTGACAGGCGGCTGCAACAGGAAGCCATGCAGCGCCTGCTCTTTCTTCACGTGTGTCAGCAGCTGCTGGTACTCTCGCCACTTGCGCGGGTGCTGCTCCAAATGGTGCGAGCGCATGTTGTCCGAGCGGAATGATTTCTTCCACGTCGCGATGCTCCGCGTGCGCGCGCGGCTCTTCTTCTCTCGCGGCGGTGGCTCCTTGCTGTTGCTACTGGCGATATTACTGCTGCTGCTGCTGTTGCTGGTGATGACGTCAGCGGTAGTATCATGCGGGCTCTTCCCGCTAGCAGTCTCACCGTCGGGGTTCTTCTCAGCAGACGCTGGCACGGCTTGAGCCTTATCACCGTTGATGAGCACAACTCCCGCCTTCTCGTCTCCCTCAAGGACCCGCTCTTCGCGACCGAACACGGCGCAGAAGCGGCACTCGACGGCGAGCACGTCGCCGGTGTTGGCATCGCGATCGAGCACCCGGACGCCGAAGTCGCGCACGTACTCGTCGCGCCACGGGTGCACGCGCTTGGGCTTCTTGAGCGGCGGCTTCGCCATTTTCCAGCAATCAGCCGTGAGCTGAGGAAAAGGCAAAGCAAATTGTCCTGGAATGACAGCAATAGGACAGTTCCAACCGTAGCGTTCCAAGTTCCAAGTTCCCCTCCCACACAATCCCGCAAACAGTCGCGAAGGGAATTTGGATGGAACGCTACCTCCCAGTAGGGCCAGGGTTAGACACGCCGCATTCCAAAGTTTTCACACAGCTGAGCCTTTCAACCAGAGACCTTGGAACGTTTCATTTTGGTCTATTTTAACAATAGGAGATTGACTGATCATCAGCTTTTGAAGGTTTTATACGAGAAAGGCATCAAATAACGTAGGATTTAGGGCAATTCAAGGACAAAGGTAGGACAATTTAAGGACGCTGAGCCTTTTTCCACTGGACTACTTGGCAGCCCAACCCCGACCATCACCGTCAAAGGCAAAAAGAACACCGAACACATGCGGATTTCAGATCGACATGCTAACGTGCTGCTGGCGCTTGCCACTTTCGTGCGAGGACAGTCTGGGTGTGTCCTACAACACGAAACCAGGAACTGGAATAAATTAGGGCGGTAGCAAGCAATAATAATGTGGTGTACCTTAAAAAAAGCCTAAATCTAAATAGACTTACCTTCTTGATTGCAGATTCACTCAATTAGGGCAAAAGACAGACTGCAACCTGTCCTTGGAAACATGTGGCTTTAAGATCTTCAACAACATGCTGAACTTGCTCTCATCGTCACACTGAACCAGTCAGTCTTCAGTCCACACTGAACCAGCCAGTCTTTTAGCATGTTAATTGTGGATACCTTTCGACCTCCGCCTGCTCGAAAAGGTGCAGGGAGCAGCAGCTCTAACGACTATCCGCCATCCCAAATGAATACTCCAGTTGGATTGGTTTGATCGATTCCGCGACGGCTGGCCTGCTCCAGTCCATGTAGCCTACACCAAGGTCACTCAACGCCACCAGCGACTGTAAGATCTGTTGACCTGAATTGAATGACATGCTGTTGATGCCACGAAGACACCCCCCCTCCAGTGAATAATCTCTCTGGTCCCCATGTTGAATACAATACTACTATCCAAAAGAGATACATGACATGCGAAGTAGCCTACCTGCACCTCTGGTTTCTCCCATATTCCAGCCAGAGAGAGGCACAACCGTCATTTTAATCGCTTTTGTCAAATAGGCGACACGTGGTGGTCTGGTGAAAGAGCAAAGCAAGCGAGTGTGAGCGTCTGGATTTTCTCTCATTCAAGAGCACCCATCTGGGAACTGTCCCGCCACTCTGCAGGTCCCTCTTCGCCAGCACAAGCGTTTGCTTTTTTGGTACCGCACGAACCAACGGAAGCCATTTAAGTGAGCAAGCCGCAAACAGAGTGCGAGTTGTCCAGTTCATGAAAAGGACCATCATTTTGGTTTGATTATTCGTTGCGTCGGGCCGGACTCCAAGCACAATCAATGAGTTTGGGTAGTCCGAAGAAGTGTAAAACCTGGACAAAAAATGGATCGCATTTTGCATCTGGGACAAACTCCCAAGAATAACTTCACACTTTCACCAAAGATAGAAAAGAAGGCCAGCCGCATCGCACATTGCAACTTTTTGTATTGAAAGCTCGCCGTCCGTGCGTGCGTCAGACACACCTTCAAAAGGTGTAAACGAAGCGATTGCCCGTGATTGTAAATGAGAGCGGAATAAGCAAGCGCGCTCGGACGTGGCCACCATCTTTTTTACAACCCCGTCCGTGGCCCCGCCGGTTGTATCGTTGACTACTGACAGGCCAAAAGTACACCGCAAATGGTATAGAAAAGTAACGAATCGACTAACATCCGCACGAAAGTACCCCACTGAAGGCTCATAAAAGTATCAAATCGAACAGGTTGTATCCCATTCCCACCAAAAATACGCCAGCATCAACTTGCGCGCGGGTATAAAACGGGCATCTCGAGGTCTTGCAGCCCATTGGATGTCTCAGCCGTAATCCATGTGTGCCGCATCCGAGTCGTAATCCGGAGTGCCACATTGGATACGTTCCAGTAAAAATAGCAACCAAGAATCCAGGACGCTTTATTATCCACCAATCATCTCTCTCGATTTGATTTTCAGCCAATCCGCGCGCATCATCTGCCGCTCCGCATCTCGAAAGGGTAATCTTCGGGAATCGCATGTATGTGCGCGGGGCGGGCGGGCCAGGTGGTAGGTAGGCAGGCAGGGCAGAAGGCGAAGCGACCATGGGTGCGTTCGAGGATCTGTGCGGTGGGTGTACGTGTCTGTATGGATGTGTGTATGTGTGTATGTGGGTGCTGTCTATCTGCCTCTGGCTTAAACGCCGCCGCCACCTGGAAGACCGTCATTACGCAATTGGCTTTGCGCTGCGCACCCCAACAGACAGACAAGCAGCGACAAAGACAACCAAGCAAGTTCAACCGCCGAGACAGTTCAACCAACCAGACAGCTAAAGAAACAAAAAGACACCAGCCCAGAGAAGCCCCGCATTTCCATTTCATTCCATTCCATTCGCGTGGCCACGGAAGATGAGGGAGAACGAGCTCCAGTCGCCGAGCTCGACGAACTTCGTCAACCCGGCGTCGCAGCTGTCGGAGCGCCGCACGACGTGGACGTACATCAAGGCGCTCATGTGGAAGAACGCGCTGCTCAAGCGCCGCCACTGGATCGGCACGCTGCTCGAGATCATCCTGCCCACGATCTTTGTGCTGCTGCTCGGGCTGCTCAAGAACTTGTCGGACGACGTGGACGTGCCGGCCGGATGGAGTGATGACTCGTCCACTTCGGGGATCGACTCGGAGGGCACATCCTACAACCTGTACCAGCCGTCGGGCTCGCTCATCACGTGGGTGCTGACGTCGCTGCCGAAGTTCAACATGTACGAGAGCACGCTCACGGGTCTGATCCTGACGCTCGGCAAGCAGGCGATCGCGGACGGTCACTACATGGACGAGCTCTCGGCCGCCGACCTCGCGACGTGCATCCAGGGCGTCACGGTCCTCGGCGCCGTGTCGACTGACACGACGTCCCCCAACCGCGTGCCGGAGGCGTGCGCTAACAAGGTCGCGCCGTACAAGATCGGTATCGCGCCAGACAACACGTTCACGCGCCAGTACTTCATGCAGACGATGAACAAGTGGTACCCGCGCGTGAATCTTCAGAACGGCACGGACTCGCCTCAAGTGCCATCGTTTGAGGACAGTGTCCAGTTCTACTCGACTGCGGATGCCTTGGAAGACTATGTCACGAGCAGCGACTACGGTGTCGGTGTGTCCAACCCGCGCATCTACGGCGCGATCGTGTTCGACTCGGTCCCGAGCGACGACGCGATCGGCACGTACTCCTCGATCGAGTACACGCTCCGCATGAACTCGACCGCGAGCCAGAGTGGTGACACGGGTCTCATCTCGAAGACCTCGGAGACGTCGCTCTTCCCTTTCCAGCGCAACATTGAGACGAAGGCGTACTCGCGCTACGCGGTGACGGGCTTCATGACGCTCCAGACCCTGGTGACACGCTTCGCGACCTGTATGCCAGTGTGGAACACGAACACCAAGACCACGAACGGCACGTGCCAGCGCACGCAGGCGACTGCCAAGTCTAGTGATGAGCTTGATGACCGCCTGATTGCCACTATGGAAAACGACGCGCTGCTCAAGGTGGCGATGACCGGCATCCTCTCGGGCTCAAGCGGTGCGACCGCAACGGTCGGTGCTTCTTTTTCCAGTGTTCTTGCGTCGATGCCAGCGGCGTCGAAAGAAGCGTTGCTGAAACCTCTTCGCCAGGCGCCGCAGCCATTCCTTGGTGCGTCGGTGGCGCCGTTCCCGATCGAAGCATACACCAACTCGCCGTTCTACTCGCAAGTGAAGGATGTGTTCGCTCTCGTGTTCGTGCTGGCGTACTTGTACATGATCTCCCGCGTGTTGGTGGTGTTCATCCAAGAGAAGGAGTCCCGCATGCGCGAGTACATGAAGATCTTGGGTGTGAAGGAGAAGGCGATTCTGATCTCGTGGTACATCACGTACATCGGCATCGTGTTGCTCGGTGCTATCCTGCAAGCGTTAGCGAGTACGCTGGGTCTGTTTGCGAACAGCTCGGTGATCCTCGTGTTCTTCTTCTTCTTCCTCTTCGGCACCAGCGTGCTGGCGTTCGGCTTCCTCGTGAGTGCAGTCTTCAGCAAAGCGCGCGCCGGTTCATTCATGGGTATGATCTTGTTCTTCATCATGTACTTCGTCTCAACCGCGTTCTCGGAGGAGACCAGTGAGAACACCAAGACGATCGCGTCGATTCTTTCTCCTGTTGGTCTTTCGTTCGGCGTGAAGGTGCTTTCGAACCTGGAGGCTACTGGTCAGGGTATCAACTTCGGCAACATGAGCGTGCTCAACGAGAACTACCGCTTCAGCACGACGCTGCTGATGTTCCTTGTCGACACGGTCGTGTACACGCTCATCGGTCTGTACTTTGAGAAAGTGGTTCCCAAGGAATGGGGCACGTCACTCAAGTGGTACTTCCCAGTCTCGCCATCGTACTGGCGAAGCAAGCGCAAGGCAACCCCCACGCAGAAGCCTGGTGCCGATGACGCGTTGCTCGACAACGTTGTCTTGGACGTGAACCCGAACTTCGAGCCTGTCAGTGGT
>JAASFI010000987.1:0-13059 GCA_023333705.1 Globisporangium viniferum | reverse complement strand
CAAAGTAGCCTTCAGCTTCTTATAACCCGTTCAACACGATGCATCTGTTCTTTTGCTCATACCTCTCATCGTTTTTTCGCAAGACCGAAAAATAGATCGGTTTGGAGAGGGTGCGGAGACTTTTTACAGCCACAGTAGTTTACCGAGAGTGCAATAATCTAGATAAACCTTGTAAATTTCATACCTTTATAGAGTGATATTTTGATACACCAGAATACTTGTTCGAAGAAGAATTGATGAAATCAGGGTTTTTCTGATTAAAATTGATACTCTCAACATGGTTGATACAAATCTAGTCAAACCACCATAGCAAGTTGGCAAGGTTTATCTGTAATTTATTGTCCATTGGAATACCAAACACAATAAAATTCAAATCTTTGCGATTGGATCGGCCAGCACCTTAGAGATCTAACACTTAATCTCATTCATCGTTCTGCCAGCCACACACACACACTACACCAGTCTCCCTCCTCTCTACTGCCCCTTCAGTTTGTTATGGGCGGCGCACATTCGGCGCAGATGCAGCAGGTGAAGCTCGAGCCTCAGGAGCAGCCGGTCGCTGCGTTCTCGCGCCGCTTCTGTCTGCCGCGAGTGACCACCCTCCACGAGAAGCACGGGTTCCTCCCCACCGGTCTCACCTTTGAAGACGACTACACGGGCGGCGCTGCGTTCATCATCCAATCCGACGCGTTCACGAGCCGGAAGACGCTCTGCGACGGCAACAAAACTGCGATCGTGACCTTCAAGGGCGTCTCGCTCCTCAACCAACCGATCCTGTCCGTCCGCGACTGCGGCAAAGACAGCGTCGAGTTGTTCCAGATCTACACCGACTACAGTCCCAGCAGAGGAGCCGTCGTGCGCGTCGAGTTTGACGAGATCTCGACGATGGTGCGCTGTGAGATGGGCTTCTCAGGCGACTGGAGACGACGAGACGCGATCATCTGGCTCGACCGAGGCCGCCTGGGCGTTCGCAAGCCAGTGGCGAAAGTGCTCTGCGATCCCGGTGTCTTGCGTAAAAACTATCGGATCCAAATCGCACCAAACGTGGACACGGCGCTCATCGCCCTGATCTGCGGCATCCTGAGCGACAAGGACCGGTGGAGACCAGTCGACTAATAGTAAAGCTAGTTATACCAGGTTTAAGGTCATCGAGTGCTTGTTGATCTCCAGTTGATGTTTACAGTGAAAGCGCGAATACAGTAGATGCATGTACAGTGTAGCACAAAGCACATTGAAAGGTGATAGATGTACGACTTCTCAACACGTTGGGTAACAATTCTGGTTGATGTGAATGCCTTCACGCTTCTGGGCCATTCTATCTGCGACCGAATAGCGATAAGACCTCCAGTGATATATTTCCACCTTATTCCAGCGTACTGACCGCAGAAAAACAGCTATCGATCAAAGAAGATCGCCGATCCAAAGCGCCGGATACATTGCTTTGTTACACATTTGTGCCTGACGCCACACCACCAGTAAGCATTCTTCAATCAGCCCAATCCACCTCCCAGCATCGAGATCGACGTCAACACTAGTGTGGACAATCAATACTGACGCTCAGATGGTGAACGTGACCCTCGTGCCTCAAGCGCAGCAATCGACCCTCGCTTCTGCGAGTCTCAAGTCGTCACACTCGTAGAGAGCTTTCGGTTGTTTAAGGGCGGTATCGCTTACCGTAACGTGGCCACAGGTACAATCCGATTCAAGGTGAAGGGAAAGTTCTTTGTGCGCTCGCAATGGCTCGTGGACGCGAGCAAGACCCCGATTCTCAACTACAACCGCGATATGTACACTGCAAACCAGGTCGTGACCGTGCGCGCTGGCGAGAACCTGAGCAACTCAGCGCTGGTCACGATCCACTAGGACTACAAGCCAGGCGACAGCACCGTTCTCAAGGTCGAGTTTGATGACATTTCGACTCGAGAGCGATGCGAGATCGGGCTTGTCAGCAACTGGGAGTGCTACGACGCCTACCTCTGGCTCAATCGGGGACGCAAAGGCACGCGGACTCCAGTGGCAAAGATCTACCATCCTCCTGATCACCGTGATCATACGGTCCTCAATTTTGCAAGGTTGTCGACCGATAACGATTAAGACTAATCGAAAGGTAGCAACGTTCTGATTTGCAACCAGTGACTAATACGTATCCCACATCATTCTTCAATGTTATCTAAAATTTACTATTCCCTGTGGCACATACAGTTTCATCACGCCTCGATTCAACCACATGTACTGTTAGTGATAGCGCCAGTTTCTGTTGAAGCTCATTTTGTAATGCTCCACTTTCGCGAGGTCTTTGACATCGCAGCACCAGCTTCGTGTAGTTTGTTCCTTCTTAGCTTAAACTAGAAAGAGGTCATCGCCACTTATTTCAGCTCCAGCATGGACATCGAAGACCGGTGAGACCCGGTTCTTCTTCGCATTCGCGACTGGTGTTCTGTTGCTGATGTCGCCTCTCGCGTCCGTGAGCGTCTGGCGGGATGAGAAGAATTTCGTTCGGCCTTTGTGGTAGCACACCAGACCGGTCATAGGATCGAGCACGACGAATTGAGGCGGACTGCGAGTCTCGTGGGTGATCTGGAAGACCACCGGCTCGGGACTGCAGTATATGGCGGGAAGTGCTGCGATCAGTTGATGTCGAGAGACGGCCAGACCACGACGGACTGCTCGCCGCTCATACTAGTTGTGCGTGAGAGCTGCGTTCTCTCAATCAGTCACTTCAAGAGGCGCATCCTGTGCGGAGCGGGTGCGATCATGAACCCATGTTCTAGTACGGTACAACTTGTACCCACTCGCTCTCTTTGTGTCCAACTACCCGATAGTATCTCTCATAGACCATGAACAGATTGAACTCAAGACTGTTTTGCGATGCCGTTCACTTTCCAATCAGCCGTATACCACCGCCGTATCCCAAGTTTACCTTCGGCATGGGGCACGAATTCGTTGTCGGAGTCCTATCGACAGACCTCTACACTCCAGAAGTACCTGCTGCAGCAGTCCACTCGTGATTTTGCGCCAGGAGGTCGGTCACGTTGCGCTACAAGACGCTCTCGGAAGCCGTCACGTTTCGCGTTCGCGACATCCACACCAACAAACCCGCGTTCCGAGTCTGCAACAAGTCGCTGATTGACGCGCACGCTGTCCAGATCTTGAACTTCCGACAGGACAAGTCCGGTTTTGACGTCTTTGCGAGGGCTGACGCGAGAATCAAGCTCTTCGACATCGACCCACAGGACACCAGGTCGCGTTCCAGAACGCCGTGACAGGAACGCCAACGTGCTTGCGCTTCAAGGCGAGTTGGCGATCTCGTTCTGCTCTGTTCTGGCTTGATCAAGGCATCACGGGCTCCTGGGTGCCAGTCGTCAAGATGAATCCAGCGCCGCCGGAGGTCGTGATCCCAGATAGCCTCTACTGCGCCGAGTTCTACGTGAACTTTGCGTCGATGGTGGACACAGCGCTTGTGACGCTGCTCTGCGCGACGATGTTCTGGAGCGACGAAATGACCCGAGAGTGAGTATTTCACGACCATGTCTGTAGTTGCCAACACTCTCTAACGCTGAACAATGTTTTTGTGTTTTGTGATCGGTGCTCAGCGAGAAATGAGGCGAGCAAACTTCGTGAGAGGCATCGTGCCACCGTCGGGATTGTGGAGCTGAGGTCCATCACAGCTCGAAGCTGATGAAAGTAAAGTACAGTAGCTGTGATTGCTCAATGACTGAACTGTTTTCTTGATGAGAACAGTTGATCTTCAATCCTCGATACAATGGTTGACCAGGGTCCTTGTCATCAGTGGAGGTAGATTTGACTCACTTGGCCGATTTCTGATGCCCATGACGCACTCATCCAAGGTTTAAACATTAGAATGATGAGATCAAACTAAAATTTCCTTTCACACCACAAAAAATAATCCAAAGAGAGCGGCAGAACCAACTCTCGACAATCACATTCGCTCAGTGCAGGCAATGCATCATGAGCGCATCAGAGAATGTATCCATTATGAAAATGGAATCGTGTCCAGAAATGAACGTGATGGGCATTGAAAATTGCATGAACTTTCCAAATGGTGGAGTGTGCTTTTATACGTCGACTTCTGACTTGAGAAGTCTCGCATCCACACGCTCGCTGTTCATTTCGATTCGCCTACCAACGAAGGGTACTACGTCATGGACATGAAGCTTTCTCGACCGAAACTGGACGTGACTCTCGTTCCGCAAGCGCAACCCGCTCTTGCAATCGACATCCGATTCTGCAAATCGCGAGTGGTCACACTCCAGAAGCAGTGCCATTTCATCCGGAGCCACATTCCAAGTTGCGGACACAGGTGAGACTCGATTCGTGACCAAAGGTCGGAGGTCCCAGGCCGCCTGGTCGATGCTAACACAACTCCGATTATGAACTACAAGGGCGGCCATCACCCTCGCCAAACAGCGTTTATGGTGCACGCTGGACGGAAGTCTCGAGCTGAGAAGAAGCTGTTCCAGATCTACGGGTATGCCAACTACAGTCACAGAAAGAGCTTTGCCCACGACGAGTACCACGACGTTCTCACGGATAAGTACTGCGAAATCGGCTTCGATGGCGACTAGACTGGCTGGAATCTCTTCGTTTGGCTCGATCGAGGCCACACCTGTGTTCGAGACCCAATCGCAAGAGTCTACTATCCTGAGAAGGTCTCGCGCTCCAAGTATCGCCTGAGATCGCACCGAACGTGGACATCGCGCTGATTGCCGTATTGTGCGACGTCCTCGAGCGTCTCGAGAATGGAGAAATCGGTAAGTAGTAGTAGTAGCCAAGAGATATCTAAGTCATAACAAGTAGCTTTCCTCTATTCTATTGACAGTAGGTTCTGAATGGCGCTCAGAAAGCTCTTTCACATAGAGTCTAGGTCCATGTATCCTATCTCCTCGCTTATGTCCGATTCCATGCCAATCAAACCCCCAAGGTTTGTATCCTATCTCTTCGATTGTGTCCGATATTCATTTATTTATGCCAATCACAATCCCACTTCAACATCGCTGAGACACGCACGCATCGTCAAAAGCTCATCACAGATGTGCTAGTGACACGACGAATCCGACCACGAGGTAGATGTCACCCTTCCTCTCGCCACACCCACAGAGTACCAGAAAACCTCATCTTTGCTCTCATCCCTCCTGTCGTCACTTTCCAGGATCGCATCGGCGTCGTCGGCGCTAAAGAAATGGCTCCCCTATGAACGAATGATCATCAGACAACTACATAACTCATTCGCGTAAAGGCCTAACTTGCTGCAATTTGGATCTCCATGCCCCACAACCCGAAAGGCATGGGCAGCAAGAGCTCTGTACAGAGGAGTCCCGGTCCGTCTCTCCCTCCGCAGCTGCGGCCGATCGCCGCGGTGGACCTCTGCTACTGCAGCGAGCAGCCCGTGGGCTTCCAGATCACGCACCAGATGTACCCGTCGCGCTTCATCGTGCGCGAGCCGGTCACAGGAGAGATCTGCTACCAGAAAGAGCGCAAGCTGCTGTCGACGCGCCAGACGCTCGTAAGGGTGGAAGGTGACGAGAGGAAGCGCAACCTGCCGATTGCGAATGCGAAGAAAGCGGCGCTGTCGTCGAACTTTGGCGTGCGGTTTGGAGACGACGATGCGGGTGACGAGCTCTTCCGGATCTACGCCAAGATGCCACGCGTCGATCGCGTGGATCTGCGAGTGTACTTGATTGACCTCATGACCAGTGAGCGCTGTCTGATGGGCTTTGAAGGCAACTGGCGGCTTCACGAAGGATCGATTTGGCTGCAGCGAGGAGCTACGGGCACTCGGGAGCCCGTGGCGAAAGTGTGGCCCGACGCCACGGACTCGCGAAGAGAGGTCTACAATCTGGAGGTTGCGCCGAACGTGGACTCGGTGATGATGCTCGTGGTCTGCATGGTGCTGGACGAGCGGTTACGCGGCTACAGGTTGGTCACAAGCGGCCCAAAGCGGCTGGGAACTCTCTAAAACGCGGTGCATGTCGACTTGTTATTCTTTTAAAGCACTCGACGAGCTTTCGAGATAGAGTGAGCAAACTAAATTGTGGCTCCGAATCGCCAACAAAGTATTTAATATTTCCACGGGATCCCCTCTACCAAGGATACACAATTCAGAAGCTCTCATTCGTTTTCTCGATGAAGTACAAAGCGTGTGGATAAAAACTCGAAAAGATGCGGAGAGTAAAAGCAACGAGTCTTTCCAGGTTTGATTGTGAGCCTTAGGTACTTTTTAGTTACCTGCAGCAGATTATAGCTGCGAGCTACGATCAGGACGCTATGCAGTATGCTCAGCATCATTGCGTAGAACTCGTGCCACGATTGAAGCCTGTCGTTGCAACTTACACAAGGGCTCTCAAGATCCCGGTTTGTCTCCTCTTCGTCAAATTCTCCGCCTGTTTCGAGGACTCGCCTGCCTACTCTAAGAGATACCCGCCCACTGAAGCGATTCCATCCTAGTTGGAAAGCAAAGACAACATGTCCACACAAAATCTACTCAAATATGCCGAATGCGGAAATGCTGGTGGCTCACAGATCCACTCTGACTGCCCAATTAGCGACAGAAATGCAACTTGAGCCGAATTCCTCCCGACCTGCAACCTGGGCGTAGATCTGGATCAGTTCCTTGTCGATAGCGTCGCTGGCGAGAGCGAAAGAATCGTGGGTACTCGTGGAGAGAGACCACGTGGGGCTCACAGAATTTGGGATTGATCGCGACGCACGGTTGTTCCAGAGGAGCGAGCGCCACGTCTACCTGGGTCGATGAATGTGCGAAGCCTATGGCATTATTTTTGCTGAAATTGGCAATTGATGGTGGAATTAAGAGTGAGAGAGTATTTGGGCTCGCCATGGAACACAAGGCTGGATGGTGTCTGTTACAATCAGGAGCTGAAGATATTCAAATTTTGCAGGGCAGTGGGGGTGTGAATCTGAAAGGATGTGCTCAGATTCGCTCATTCGCATGACACAATGGGCACATTTCAGCGACTTGTGAACTGCTCTTACGAATCTTGCTTTGTGTGCGCACAATCCAAGATAAACCTACATGGCGAGACAACTTAGGCATCTTTGATCTCAAGATCCTCTAACAGGACGCACAAAATGGTGATCAGCGCTTGGTCTATGTTCGACGCGATGTCGATGTGGTAGCTACTCCGACTGGCACCTGGAGGGCAGTAGATCTTTGCGACGGGCTCTCTCACGCCACGGCGGTCTCGATCGAGTCAGAAGTAGGCATTCCGTGCGTACCAGTCGCCTTCGAATGCGACCTCGCAGCGCAGACCCGTCTCCAGTTCCTTGAAGAGCACGCGAGCCGAGCCTCCCTCTCTGCTGTTGGTTTTGGCATGGACCCTGAACAGCTCTTTGTGGTTGAGTTCACTCCCAGCTCGTACGGACTGCGTCGTCTCGCAATGGTGGTCGATATCCCCGATATAGTTGGCGATCGGCTTCTCGTTGGCATCGTATATCTAGTACCTGCCGCTCAGGAACTTCGCCTTGACCTCGAACTTGGTCTCGCCAGTGGAGGCATCCTGGATGGTATGGTGCGAGTGGAAATAGTGCGCGTACTTCTGGAGGGTGACGGCTCGGGATTTACAGAAGCGAGGGTCGATTGCAGCAACCTGCTGGGCTTGAGGAACGAGCGTGACGTTCAGCGCGGGGGATGATTGCTCGTTGCCCATGGTCCTCTGGTGGTCTTGATTACTGACTGGCAAGGGATCGTGATGGTGATAGTGCCTGTGTGCTCGATGTCTGATGAAATTGAGAATGAGGGAGCGATCTGTTTGGGTTTGCCCAGAAGTTTGGTCTACACCACCTCGCGCGATGTAATGCATTTTTCTGTGCCTATTGTATCACAGATTGGTGGTTGAAGATTCATCTTGCTACGAAGTTGAATCGCAAGGGCTCAAGCATAATCAATCCTAATGGGTACATCACGTGACTTGCGAGACAGCTTACACAGTTATAGGTTTCCGATGGCGGGAAGGCGAATACGGAATGGTTGATGGGTTAAGGGAATCTGGGTCGAGTTCTGCCAAGCTGAGAGTACTCACCGCCACCATCTGAAGACAACTACTATGGGGATCAAGTACTCCATTTACTACCAGCACATAGCACTCGTCCCGCAAGCGCAACCCGTGAGTGACATCCGATTCTGCGAGCCCCGCGTGGTCACCATTCGCGAGTGACTCCACCTCTTCAACGACAGCGTCGCCTACCACGAAGCGGATATGGAGGTGGTTCGTTTTAAGTACACTGCCGGGCACTTCTCACCTTACCTGACGCTGACTGACCCCGGCTTGATGTCGATCTTGGTCTACATGTGCCCCACTCAAGGCGCGTGAGTGTACCTTGGGAGCAACCCCAGTGGTCCCGAGCTGTTCCAGATCCACGTCGATTGCCAGCCGTACGGCACGCCCGATTTCTGGGTCGAATTTACCGACTTGCTGACCGGCCATATGTGCGAAATAGGCAACTCCGGTCACTGGAGGTCGCACGACGCCTACATCTGAGGACGCAGAGCTTCGCGGGAACCGGTGACGAAACTTCAGCCGTGGTCTTTCGGTCGATACGATATTGAGATTGGGTCGAACGTGGACGTCCCACTGATCTCATCGTGATCTGCGAGATCGTAGATGCAATACAATGGCAGAAAGATCCTTTGCGTTCATCTTGATAAAACAGATAGACTCCATTCACGGCATTGCTAATGGAGTGTAGCTGGACAAGAACTTTACTTTTTCTTCATTTCCACACTCTCAAATATCTTTGCGCAGATCAGCGTCATCAACGCTGTGTCCACATTCGGTGCAAAGCTCACGTAGAACTCGGAGCAGTACTTGTTCTCTGGGACGCGACCAATTTCTTTCGGCGGCGGAGAGTACATCTTGGTGATCGGTTCCGGCATCCCCCTGAGGTCCGTATCGAGCAGGAGGAAGCCTGTGCGATACGCCCAGAACCCGGCAAACCCCACCGAGCTGCGCTTCCCAGTCACGACGTTTGTGAACATCATCTTGGTGCCATTCTCGGGCATGTTGAAGAGCTTCACGCGGTGTCCGTCGTCCGCAAACACACCGTAGAGCGTCGTGCTCGGTCGGAAGTTGAGGATTGGGACATCGTTTGCGTCAAACAGCGTCCTCTCGCGGATTCGAAACACGATTTTCTTGGAGTGGACGTCGCGAACGCGGAACGTGCTGGGCGTCGAGAGGGTCTTGAAGTGCAACGTCACAGCGGTTGGACTGCAGAAGCGCGGATCGACTGCGGCGATAGGATCTTTGAGTATCGGGAGGTGCGTGGCTAACACCTTGCACGTGTAGTCATTCTCGTAGTGTACCATTCGGAAGTGATGGTGAGGGAGCCAGAGTGGCTTGTCACTTTTACAGGTTAATACTTGCTACCGTGGTCTCAAATGAGCGAAAGCCAAATGTTGTCTCAGTGACTCGGTCCTTATTTTATGTGTCCCACATTAAAAATTTACTCTCCCATTTACCCAATCACCCAGTCACACAAACAATCAGATTATTACTTGAAATTATAGCGGTTTTTGGTTACCCTCTTAAAAATGATAGTACAGCTGGCTTATTAATATTTACACCAATCGACTCCAATGCACTCAGTTCACGCCCATCTGAAAGTCGGAGGTGCTCTAGCAACTCGAGCTCGCGGTGGCTTCCTGGCTCTTGAGCCGCACGACCTTCGACGCAGTCTCGGCGAGGCGCTTCATGGTCGCGTACTGGGACTGCGTGAGGTCGTGGGTCTTGGTGTCCAGGCAGCAGACCGTGCCCACGACGGCGTTCGAGGTGTCCATGATCGGGAACCCGCAGTAGAACTTGATGTTGCTCTTCTGGGACCGCACAACGTTCGCGAACCGCACGTCGGCCTCTGGGTGCGGCACGAGCAGCGGCTTCGAGTCCATGATTGTGTGCTGGCAGAACGTGGTGTTGCGAGGCATCGAGACCATGCGGTAGGCGTCGAGGTTCGACGCCAGGATCATCTGGGACTCCTGGCCGATGATCGTCACGATGCTCGCCATGCAGTCAAGCTCTCTCGCTGCCAGAGTACAGATGATATTGAGCTCGTCTGCGTTCTCTATGTTCATCAAATGGCCTTTCTCAATCGCACTCAGCCGTCTTTCTTCGCTCTCTGGGATCGGCGCCTCCGGCAGCATGGTCGTCGGATCCTCCGCGGGCTTGAGCGGGTACGCGCGGCTCTCATCGTTCGCGAGCACGCATTCTTCCAGCGGGACGGGGTGCACTTGGAAGTACTTGTCGAGCGCCGAGATGTACTCCGCTTCGTCACTTGCGTCGCTCAGAATCACGGGGGCGACCGGGTTCCCTTCGCTCGGCCGCTGCTCTTCGTTCACCAGGTGCTTGATCACCGCCTTCACGGATTCTTTCTTGAGCTCGGTGGAGTTACGCAGCGCGTTTTGCAGAAACGCTGCGAGTTCCGTGCCTGCTTTGCTGGTGTTATCTTGATCTGGCTGGACGCTCGTCTTGCCCAGGCTCTGGGGCGACACCCCGGCGTAATCACAGCACTCGACTGACTCGAGACAACGACCGCAGACACGGATCGACGTGACGTGGCCGTGCCGGGTCTCCATCTTCTGGATCGACCAGTCCTTGTCGCACACAAAGTAGCCGCACAAGTAGCACCGCTTCTTCTTCGAGAGCAGATGCAGGCTCTTGGTGCAGCAGATGCAGCGCGAGTTCTTGGCCATGAACGCCGTGCGGTCCGCGAGCTTCTGGACGCCGAGGCGACGACGACGCACCACGTCGGGGAGCTTGCTCACGCCCTTGGCGAGCGCCACGATGCGGGACTTGGTCATGCTCACGGACGCGTTGCCCTTGACGTTGGCGTTGTCGCCGTTGAAGTTTCCGTGGAAGAGCACGCGCACAGATTTGGTCGCTGGGATCCTTTCCACCGAGTAGCCCGCGACCAGGTCGTGGAGCTGGTCCACACGACCTCTGTGTTTGACCTTGCCGACTGTCAGCTCGTTCTCCAAGAGCGAGCTGAGCGTGATTGTGAATGCGTCCGTGGTCTTGTCACGCTGGAAGTACTCGAGGAAGCACCATTGCTCGTTGCGCGCGAAGATGTTGGAGCGCGCGAATGCGCTCGTCTTGACGCTGAGCTGCTCTGTTGGCACAGCCGTCCTGCTAACATTCTGCTCGCCGTCTGTGGACACGACATGCACGACCGAGCCGTAGATAAAGTCCTTCTTGTACAGACCGCTCATAACCGCGTTGCAGTCGATCTCGGACGACGACCGGAGGATGTGCGCGATCTCCTCGATGCTGCAGTGGATCTCGCCGGCTGCGAGCACCTGGTGTGATGCCCCATTCCCCATAATGGAGGTCGCGACCTCGCGCGTGAAGAGCGTGAAGTCGTTCTTGCTGTCCTTCCACTTCCAGTGGCACTTGGAGAGGTCTGTGAGCTGCTGGAAGTCGATCTGGGTCTTCGCTTCCTGGGCACGCTGAAAGAGCTGGCCGTCGTCGATCAGCACTTTCCCACCTGAGAGTCCGACGACTGGGTCGCTGAAGCTGAGTGACGACGATGCCGACGACATGGACAACGAGCTCTCGGACGCGTCGCGGTCGAAGCTGAGCGTCGAGCTGCTGCCGGGACGCGCCTTCGCTGGCTGGACTCCCCCGTCGTATGTGCCTCTTCTGGGGGCTGTGGTTGGCATATGAGGCTGGGCTTCTGAGGTTGGCGCTTGACCGTGAAAACTGAAGAGTGTTTGGCTGGTACCCTCCTACCGGAAGAGCAGGCAGGCTGGTGAGAAATTGGATGGCCGCTCCGTAGGTATCAGGTACTTATTATAGGAATTAGGTAACGGAGTGCAGCTCGGCACGACTGGGGGACATGACAGGAAAGTCGACAGCCGATTCAATATTGGCAATCGCTTGAGAGCGGTGTCTCGTCCACGGCCGAGCCTGGGCTCTCATAGAGAGAGTCCAATGGTTTGTTGCAAAGCAAGTAAACTCATACTTCAATCATAAAACGTACGCGAGAGATCAGCAGAGGCGCAGCATCAGGGCTATCCTATCAAAAGCTTACATGATGATTGACTCACTTCATTGAGGGAACACCTCGTCATAAGGAGACGCCACTGTACATCACAGTATATATGACCATAACCATAACGCCATCACGCGCGCCTGGCTTTATGTCTATCTCCTTTGAAAAAAGCGCAAACATTTGTGGCCATATGCGCGGGACAAATCGTTCCAGATAAGCGAAAGCCGTGCGGTTGACATAGAGAAGCTCGAGTATGTTGAGGACAACTTCAGCGGACTCATAGATAGCCCCATACATGTTAGGGATTCACTGCGATTCACAGTAAGAACCAGGGCTGGACGGTGTTATAATATCTCGCATTGTGATTGTAGCACTGATGAGACTGTGATTATCACTTACCTATACTAGGCAGGGACTGTCGAATTGTGCTTCGATGGGAGTGTTTGGGGGGCTCAACATGGGGGAACTCCGTTTTCCTATGGATCACAGGGCCGAAGCGACTGGAGAATCCGGGCGAGCAACGCACGAAGTCTGAAGGGTGTTGCATTGTTTCTTGGAAAGCCCTGATCAATTATTTTAGAGATCATCAAGCGAGAAGATGTTAAAGGATTGATGATTGAGGAAAGGACGCGAAAGATGTGTGTGCAACTTCGCTGTGAACTTGACATTCGCACGCGCTCCCTTTGGTCAGATGGAGCGAGAGAAAGGATTCTGAGAATGATACAAAGTGTGCAAGGGATCTCTTTTGCATCCACTCGACTTTAGAGATTTTCTCTGCTGATCGAGCGGCTTCCGTCTTGTTGTAACTTTCACATCACTGCAAGTACTCTCAACTACAGCACGACCTGCTCGAGACACTATTCTGTGCAACTAATGCGCTACGCGTTCAAGTGGAATCTTCCCTGGCAAACGAGATGCATCCGACATCCCGTCAAAACAAGAGGCAGCGTGAACTGCGCCCGAGCCCAGTTCGGGCAGAACCGTATCCCCGCCAATCCAAGCGGCAGCGCGAACTACGCCCGAAGCCACCCGCTCTGGTGT
>JAASFI010000986.1:0-13076 GCA_023333705.1 Globisporangium viniferum | reverse complement strand
AGTTTTCAACAACTCCCGCTTTCTAATCTTCGATCTTACTGCACAACGTACTTTGTTGTTTCTTAACAATCAATTCCTACCTTTTGTTTTTGAAATGCAATATTTCCTCCAAACTTGTGTTCACTCAGTCGCTCGTCTTCCCTCTCACGAGGCTGAGTGACGTTGTCGCCAGTTCGCTTGACCTCCTTCGAATGAATTCTGTTGTTGGTTTCATACCCAATCTCCTGGACTCCTGTGGTGGAGCTCTAGGATTTTTGCCGATATGGGAGCCCTCTTGAAAATGGTTGAGAAGATTCGTATTTTTTGGATAGAGGAGGCGACTTGGTGGTGAAGGATCCATCCAAGATTCACTTCATAGGCGAACACAATGTTATAGACCGAGCGACAGCTGACCAGGTGAGAAACCCAGCCAATGCCGCTCTCCATGCTACTTTTGCCTCTCTCACTCTCTCTCTCTCTCTCTCTCTTGATCTAATCGCCAGGGTTCGCCTGCTGACGATTTTCATTTATTTGGTAATGGTCTGGTCTGTGAACGCCTGGCCGTGTTTGTGGGTCCAAAGTGGTCAGCAAAGATCGCTCTTTCCTCACTGACACTAGGTTTGTGCCAAACATGGTACTTTGGTTTACAAGGCTGCTCGCGAATGCGCTTATTCGAGCTCGGAACCGCAACGTTCGCGTCCGTGTGATCCTGGATGGGCATCAAGCTCACGGCAGATATTCGCAAGCCCGATCACTTCAACAGGCCGGAATCCAAGTTCGCCTGGACTTCGACTACACGATGCACGAGAAAGAAAGTACTTGATGTTTCAGCGAAAACGAGTTAGATATAGATGACTTTGGACTCGTTGCTCGTGTTTGCAGTATGCTGTTCTTGACAGTGCTATCCTCCTGAACGGGAGCTTCAACTAGAGCTGGAACGCCATGTACCACAACCAGGAGAACATCGTGGTTTCCCGGGTGTGGCAACCAGGTGAGATATGTGAAGGTTTGGCTTCTCTCTTGTTTGTGTTTAACTTGTGCTTTGTGTCGTGGTGTTTGAAGCGGAGTTCATGGCGTCTGAGCCTCGCTGGACCCGGAGTAGGAAATCCACGTCCCTTATGCGCCGCGCAACTGGTTCGGTGTCTAGGACTCTGCCGTTCCGCTTCACCTCGCACTGAAAATCCAAGCCCACTAGGCGCCACAAAGCAGATGTTGTGTACAAGATGGCCTATTTTGTTGTAGTCATTTGTAAGTGTCAAATATATCTCATAGCTCAACGGAATGGAAATCGAGTTGCATTACTTTTGGTTAAATAAACAAACACGCCCAACACCTGCCTGCCTCCACTGAGAAGAGAGAGAGCTTTTGAGTCCGTCCGCCGCTGCCTGCTTGAGTGAGACACGTGAAAGCACGCACGCACATGAGCGATCAAATGATCTACTTGCGTACCACCTCCTCCGACTTGGAGACGATCTCATCGTGCACGTGGGTCTCCACGATGTACTCGTCCTCGTCGTCACTGTCGTAGCCGCCGAGCAGCGCCACGTACTCCTTGCGCAAGCTTGCAGCCGCACGCACGCGCGCCGCGACGAGGTCCTGGAATTCCTGGCGCAGGCGGTTCTTCTCGGCCTGCTCCGCCGCGATGCGCTCGCGCTCCTTGAGGCGGTCCATCTCGTTGAAGCGCTTCTCGTACTTCTTGAGGTGCTTGACCACGTCCGCGTACTCCTTGTCCGAGAGCAGCGAGCGCGGGCGCGGACGCCAGAGGAACTGGTAGAATGCGTCCTTCTTCTCCTCCTTGAGCAGCTTGCCCTGGAACGTCCAGAGGTTGTAGCCGTTGTCCATCTGGAACTTGTAGTACGTGTTGTCGAGCGGCTGGCACACCGAGGACGCCACTACACGGCCCGACGGGTCCCACTCCACGTGCGTGCACTTGAAGTGCTCCTGGATCGTGATGCTCTGCTTCTCGTCCGCGTCCCAGAACTCAAGCGAGCCGTTGATCTCGCCGAGACCCGCCAGCACGATGTTGTTGCCGTGCGGCGACCAGTACAGGTGGCTGCACGGCTTGTCGTTCAGCGTGTACAGCAGCGTGATCTCGTTGTTCTTGGCGCCGCCGTTCATGTCGTAGAACGACACGTTCAGGCGCAGGTTGCCCTCGCCGTGCACGGTCGCGAAGCGCGTGCCCTTTGGCTCCCACGCGAACGCCACGATCGTGTCCTTCATCTCCAGCATCTCCACCGGCACGAGCGGCTCGCGCACGCGGAACATCTCAAAGTTCGTGAAGAGCGTCTTCTTCGACTTGGAGTGGCGCGTCACCTTCACGCCCAGGAACGTGCCGTTCGGGTGCCAGTTCAGCTTACACTCGCTCACGTTGAACAGGTTCTTCTGGCGGATCTCGCGACGCGAAGGGACCTCCACGAGCGACACGCGCGCCGGCACGTTGTTGCCCTCTGGCGCCCAGTACGAGATGATCGGGTCCGTCGGCGACCAGAAAAAGTCGTGCACGCCGTCCGCCTTGAGCGACTTCTTCTCCAAAAGCTTCATCGACGGCAGCTCGTAGATGCTGATCACGTCCTTGCCGCGACGCGCGATATACTTGTCGTCCGCGCTCCACTTGAACGGCGTCATCAGACCCTGCACGACCTCGCCCTTCTCGCCCGTTGGCTTGCCCGCTGGGAACGCGCGCAGCATCTTGCTGGTCTTGACGTCCCAGATGATGATCGCGTTCTCCGTCTCGGTCTCGCTCAGCGTCAACAGGTACTTCTCGTTCGGCGAGAACACGGCGATCTTGACGTTCTTGTGCGCAAAGCGGCCAACCTTCTCGTACTTCTCACCAGCCCAGAGCGCGAGACCCTGCGGGTGGAACGTCGCCAGGAACGTGCCGTGCGGCGACCAGAGCACGTACTGTGAGCACCACTGCTTGCCGTTGGTTTTCTCGCGCTCGCCGTCGTAGTCGAGCGAGATCTCGCCCTTGTCGCTCCAGAAGATCTCGGTCTCCGTGCCGTGACGCAGCACGAACATGTCGCGGCGCGCGCTGTCCGTGAGCCAGTTCTTGAGGTTCTTTGGCTCGACGAACTTCTCGATCTTCGGCTCCACGAACGCCGCGGGGGTCTTGTTGAACTTGTCCAGGTCGTTGTACTTGTTCACGAGTAGTGTGTGGCGCTTGTCGAGCGCAAAGTTGTTGATCGTGCGCACAGCGTCGTTCGCGTGCGCCTCCTGCTCGTACGCCACGAGCGCAAAGCCTGTGGTGCTGCCGCTCTTGGCGAACGGCATGCTCAGGTCCACGACCGTGCCCACCTGCGAGAAGATCTTCTTCACCACGGCGAGCAGCTTGGCGTGCTTGGCGGTGTCCACCACCGGCAGCCCGCCCACCACGACGCACATGGAGAAGTCCTGCAGGAAGTCGTCCTCGTCGTGCTTCTGCGTCGCGACCTCGTCCTCCTCCTCCTCGTCGCTCATGTAGTCGGCATAGTACTCGGCCTGCTTCTTGAGGCTCGCGAGCTTCTGCTCGTACGTCTGCGCTGGGGCCATCGTTGCTTCACTTGCTTGGCTTGATGCTGCTGTTGCTGCTGACCTGTTCCTGCTCAAAGTAATAACACTCTCGCTGGGCAATTGCTTTGGAGCCGCTCATTTCGTGATGCAATTCTCCACCAGCCATTTATTTTAGCGTTTAGACATGATACTATATTGTATCCTCAAAATATGAATCATTTTCTAATATTTTACGCATTTTGAGTTGCAATCGTTTTATAACTACATATACCGTCATCCTTGTTTCTTTAAATTAAAGAATATGTGCACAAATAAACGTCATTCTAAAAACAATGACCATCTTTGGTGATGTCCAAACGACATCAAGAAGCCAACCAGCAAGCAGCACACCACCCAACTCAACGCAGCAGAGCAACATGGCGGCGAAAGCGCCGTTCGTGTCGAGCCTGGGCAACGTGCTCAGCGCCGGCGTCCCTCCTGCTGCTGCTGCTCCTTCTAGTGCTCCAGCTGCAGTACCGTCCGTCGCGTCGTCGTCGTCGTCGTCGATCCAGTGGCCGCAGAGCAATGGCGCGATCCGCAACCCGTTCGGCTCGTTCGGTGCTGCTGCTGCCCCATCATCTACAGGCGTTAATGCCAGCAAGAGCAGCATGATGTCGGCGTTCTCTGGACTGGGACTCGCATTGGACGCAGACGGTGCCGTCGTGTCGTCGTCCGTTGGGTCTATGCAGAGCGGACTGTCCGCCGCGCAGCAGTTGATCGCGGTGAAGAGCGCCGAGAAGGCGGAGGAAGCGCGCCTGGAGGCGGAACACACTGCGAAGCGAGAGGCGCGCAAGAAGCAGCAAGAGGCCGCTCGCAATGCACCCCGACCGGTGACCGCACTGAGCCAGGCGCTTGGTGCGTTCGACGCCGAGATCTTCCAGTCCGACATGCTCACGCGCAAGACGTCGGCGGCAGCTTCCGGGTCGGCGACGCTCTCGCGCCGCGCGCGCCAGAAGAAGGACAAGGCCCGCGAGCGCGCCGAGGGCTACGACGGCAAGCGCTCGGCCAAGAGCAGTCGCGACACCAAGCGCTCGCAGCGCAAGGAGAAGTACAAGCACGTATATTAACTCAGGACCTCCCCACCCTACCACCGACCGACCTCTTAGAAGAGATGAGCGGTATATAGCGCTTTGCCCATGGTTTGGTTTTTTTATTGATGTGTTGTTTATATTATGGTGGCGAAGGGGAAGGATACTTTGTATAAAGTGAAGATCAATAGATACACATTTGTGCATATCCACCTCGTAGCTCTTTGTATTATTGATCTTCATCTAGCTTGCTGCTGGCTTGTCATAGCAATTGTATCGGGACCATCACTCTGCATTTCCATTTTCGATCCAGTCAGTCAGCAGCACACGCAACAGCGCCATCGAAGCAAAGAGCGACGATGGATCGGGAGAATACGCCGCTCAAGCAGCGCCAGAAGGTAGCAGCGCAATCAATCACCCCCACTATCTCTATCTCTCTCTGCGTGCGCAGCTGACGACTGACTGATTGACATGGCGCTTACGTTCGCTCCCTTTATGTGTGTGTGTTCTTCTGTGTGCGTGTATTTGTGTGTGGACAGCGCGGCGGCGGCAACCGGCGCAGCAGCACGAGCAGCACCGCCAGCAGCGGCAGCAACGCGAACGCAGGCGGCAAGAGCAACCAGCAGTCCGCCGCTTCTGGTAGCACTGCTGCTGCTGGCGGTGGCGGCGGTGGCGGCGGTGGCGGCGGTGGTAGCAGCGGTAATGCGACTGCCGGTGGCGCGTCGGCGCGCGCGTTCCGTGGCGGCAACACGCGGGTACGCGACCACAGTATACTTGTGGTTGGTTTTTATGGCGATCATGCGTTTAGTAGCAGCAATCTCGCTTGCTAACTGTAGTGGTGGTGGTGGTGGATACTACGCTATGCATTTGTGGTGGTTTTCGTTGGTGCGCTTGTGTTGATTTCGATAGACGCGGAGCAAGACGACGAGTGCTGTCTTCACTGGCAGTACCACAGCTCCCACACAACCGTCGCTCATCCTGGCCAAGCACCCGCCGACGATCTTGAAAGCGCCAATCTCCTTTGGTGGTGCTTCGTCCACCACCGGTGGCTACCAGTCGAATCTTCCTCCAACAGTAGCGATGGCGGGTTTGTACATCCCGGACGCGCCTCCGACGTCAGCGAGGAGCAATCCGCCAGCGCCACCACTGCAACAAGGTCGCTACAGTGAAGGATCAGCTGCTGTGTATCTCCAGGTCAACACGCGACAGCAAACAGTATCACAAAGTGACCACTCGCACTTGTACTCTTCGCAAGGTCGCCACTCGACCGGAGGAGGAGGAGGAGGAGACGGTTCCGTGAGAACGCTCTACCAGCCGCCGCCGTCGAGCTCTCCGAGCGTCAAGCGAATGTTCAAACAGCAGCAACAACAGCAGTCGACACCAGCTCAATCGACAGCTCACGCGCCGACGCTGATGCGTCCGCAGACGCCTGTTGCGGCTTCAACTTCCTCGTCAGCTCACTACAGCAACATTGTGCCGCCGCCCGCGAGCGTCAAGCTCATCAACGCGCAGTACCAGTTCGCGACAGACCTCTCGTCCAAGCTCTCTGGCTGTCTCGAGCTCACGAACTTCACGGTCATCGGCGTGCTCGGCTTGGAAGGCGTGGGGAAATCCACAGTGCTGTCGCTACTGCACCGTGCAGGCGAGCGAATGGCGAACCCAAAGCAGCAGCGCGAGTCCCAGTCTCCATCCCCCTCCTTTCGCCAGAAGAAGCGCAACAGCAGCAATACTAGCAACACCAATAGCAGCACCACGGTCTTTGAGCCGCAGAGCCTCGATGCACTTGGCAACGGGAGTCATGAGACCATTGGTGTCGACATGGCTATCAGCCACGACCCGACTGGCGCCATCCCCAACAGCCTCGTGCTGCTCGACACGCAGCCGATGCTGAGCAGCGCGATGCTCTGCGACCTGCTGAGCAAGAACGAATCGTCGCGCTTTGGAGCTCTCACGCCTGAGCAGCAGGTCGAGGTGCACTCGTACCAGATCGCGACGTTCCTGCTCTCGATCTGCCACTACGTCGTGATCGCACACGACGCACTCGCGAATCTCCAGGTCGTGCGCTTCCTGCAGCAAGTGGAGGCGAAACTGCAGCACTGTCGTCTGCCGCACATCTCGGGGGGCGTGAAGGACAGACACGTCGCGAAGCTGCTGTTTGTAGCGAACCGACTCCCCGACGCGTCGCTGCTCTACAAGGAGCAGCAGATGCTCTCGCGTCACGCGAACGCGCTCGAGAGAGCGTGGCCCGGCGCTTTCTACCGCACGTCGCGTCAAGTGTCGCTGTTCGGTACGGTGTGGTGGTGCCTCTTTGATGAGGATGAATGTGGCTTGTGTGGCTATACGAGTTGACACTCATGTTGATGTGCTCTCAATGCGTGTTCCTTCTTTGTTCAGTACAAGAGCAGCATGAGAATGAGAATGAGAATGCGACGCCTAATAAGCAGCAACCGCAGCAGCAGATTCCTCTGTTTGTGATTCCGAAGAAACCAACCAGCACCACCGCAGCGACGAGGTCGAGCAACTACGAAGACTATAACGGTGAGTCCGCCAAACTCTCTCTCTCTCTCTCTCTCTCTCTCTATGATGTCCTCGTACCCTGCTAATGTGACTTTGTTCTGTAAAAATGGTGATGGTGGTGGTGATTGTCAAAATTGGTGCAGATGCTGCGTTGAGATGGCAACAGTTTGTACAAAAGCTGCCAAATGCACCGTCGTTCTCCAAGAACCCGGCGACGCACCACGTGATGAACCTGAGAGAGTGGCTCAGCAACGCGTCGCGCGTGTTCGAAAGTGTGCGCAAGTCCGGCACGTTCACGGCCGAGTACCACTCGGCGGGACGAGAACGAGACCACCACTGAGCCAGAGACAGAAGGGATTCACAATCAGTGACGTTGGAATGCATCGATACGATGGTGGGGAGTATCCCCCCGCATGCCCACAAGTTTGTGGACTAACTTACCAGAGAGACTCCATCAAAGCAGATGTTGAAACTTTAGTTTCTCGCGAGCGAGCGAGATGGATGGCACTTCGTGGTGCTCAAGACATCGCACGCGCGACCTAGCTGTACCTTGTTGTGGTAGACAGTTCAGACCATCTTCGCGTGAGCTTCCTCGTTGTTCACAATGGTATATTGGTTGTCCGGAAGTCATCGCGAAAAACCTGGAAAACAAACTCTCTCTCTTGCGGACTTGTCAGCACACCTCTTAAATACAACTCCCAACTTCCTCGTGGTACTCCTTTCTGTGTTTATTTCTACCTCTCCTTGCATCAATGACTCAACTCAGTCAACCTTAAGGGTTGAGCCCCTGTACCATTTCATTCCATTCATTACCTGACACTGTGCTTGCGGAGCTGCAGAATGAGCTCGGCCTTGCTTCTCGCCTTCCCCACGCCGTCGACGAAGTAGAAAAACTCGGACCGCGCGAGACTATACATCTTGCTCAGGTCCAGGAAATGGCGCGTCTCGAACACTGGGATCACGCGCTTCTTCGGGTCCGCTTCGCGCGCCGCCTGCACGACCTTCGTCAGCGCCGCTGTCATCTGCTTGCGCGTGTGTTTGTCCACGTCCTGGAGGCTCTCGACGACCAGGATCACACAGCGGCAAGAGCTCAGCTGGTCTGTCAGGTTCTCCGCATCGAGCGGCTCGCTTTTCAGGCCGAACCGATTGAGCTCTGTCAGCACTTTCTCCTTGAGCGCGTTCTCGGGCGAGTACGAATACACGCGGATGGGCTCGTCGTCCGTCTTGCCATCCAGGGCCAGAGTTTCATCTTCTTCTTCCGCCTCTTCCAGCAGGTCGTCCTCGTTGAAATTTTCGAGCAGGGTGGACATCTGTCGGAGCTTGAACTTCTCGGCTCTCTCGTGCGCCAGCATGTCCTTCTCCTCCAGGTCGATACGTCGCTCTTCGCCCATCGCGGTCTTCAGAATCGGCAGCACAGACTGCATCTTGGCAGCGAACGCAGCGTCGTCGATGTCGAACAGCACTTTCCGTCCATCCTGGCGCTTCGACACGATAAAGTCGTTGAACAAGAGGCGGTTCTTCACTGGCACAAGAGGGTCTAGCGGCGCCATCGACGCCTTGCTTCCTTCCTCCACAATGAGCCCCACCACCGGCTTCCGGATGTTCTTCGCGAGCGCCAGCTCCTTCAGGCACCACTCAGACTTGGTGTAGCCATCGCACACGAGACTGAGCACCACCGAGCACTGTTGGATGCCTCGCGCGATCTCTTCGCGCCACACGGCGCCGCCGCCGATGCCGCTTGGGTCCATCGTGTCCATCCAGCATGTTAGCGAGCACTTCTTCTCCAGGTACTCGCGCACTTGCTGCGCAAACTCAAAGTGCGTGTGCGTGTACGAGATCATCACGTTTCGAGTACCACCTGCTTTCTTCAGCGTAAACTGGAGCTCCGTGGACATCGTGCAGTCCACCGGACGTTTGCCAAAGTTGTTGGTCATCGTCATACTCGCCCCCTTCTTGATGAGTGACAGCGCCGTCTGACGGTTTTCACGCTGGAGCGCGATGTGAAGCGCAGTGTCGCCGTTCGAAACCTGGTGCGTCAGCTGCGCACCATTGTCCACCAGGCTGGAGATCGTGTGTAGACTCACGCCTTCGGCTTCAGCTGCAAAGCAGAGAATCGGATTCCCTTCAAAGTCGAGCACATCCAGTCTCGCGCCGTTCGCGATGAGGAGGTCGACCATCTCCGGATGGTCGTTGTGCGCAGCCCAGTGCAGCGGCGTGCGTCCGTCCTTGTCCTGCGCATTCGGGTCAGCCCCTTTTCGCAGCAGAATCTTCGCTGTGGAAAGCCTGCCAACGATCGCCGCCCAATGCAATGGCGTTCGATAGTACACGCCCTCGACGCGCTCTCCGACCGTGTCAACGTTTGTGCCGTGTGCGAGCAGCGACTTAACTTTCTTAATGTTCCCCGACGCCGACGCAGTGTGGAGAGGAGTCAGCGCCACGTCCGCGCCAGTTTCGACCAAGTAGTCGCTCAGCGATGATCGCAGCGTGAAGGTGGCGCGCTGCAGTGGCGTCGCGAACGTCTGCATTGAGCCAGAGAGCGAGACCGGGGCGACGTGCAGGAAGTTCGCGCCGTTCGCCACCAGCAGCTCCAGCACTTGAGGGTCGTCGGCGACAAAGATTGGCGGCAGCACACCCGCTCGGTAGTAGAAAGACGCCTTGGGCAACGCGTTTACGTCCGCACCGTTCTCGATCAGCAGGCGAACGACGTCCACGTGGCCATAGGCGACAGCTTCGTGGATCGGAGGCAGCAACACCGTGCAGAGGACCGATTTCAGCGGAGATTTGAGACCGTCCTGAGTTCGAATCTGTGTGGCAAACCACAAGTCAATGCCACCGAATGTCAGTACACACATGCTTCTAAGCACAAGCGAATAGCTCTAGGGTTTCAGCATCATTAACAGCGAATACGCACCAGGATGCGCGTGCAGATCTTGAAGATCAGACCGAGGTTGAAGTTCACGCGAGCCACTTTGTCGAGCGCGTTCACGTCAAAGCCGTGGACGATCAGCAGTTCCACGATGATGGTGTCCCCGTGCTTCGCCGCGAGATGCAGCGGATTTTTGCACGACTGCGCGAACGCGTACCACCACATCACGGGCGTGCGATACAAATCGTTGACGCACGCGATGCCGTACTTGTCCTTGGCTTCCTCCAGCAGCTGCTGCGCGCCTTGGGCGTCATGGCGGGCCACGGCGCGGTACAGTTTCTTCTTGAAGAGCTTCACGCTTCGCCCGCTCTTCGTGAGTCCCGGCCACGACATGATCCTAGTTCACAGCAAGACAAAGACGTTCCCAGGCGGGGTTCAATGTTTGTATCCACTTCAGGCAATATAAGGAGGTACCAGAGAGCGTACCTCTTCAGCCACGAGCTCATCTCCGATGTGTGGTTCGCGTCGTTCGCGCCGTCGGCTTGCAGCTTCTGGTGCGTGATGAAGCGGCAGAAGAGCACGATCTGGTTCATGAGCACGACCCACATCACGAGCGACGAGTAGAGCATCGCGATCTCGGTCACCGTGTACGTCTCGTGGCAGCGGATCGTCTCGGGCAGGTTGAACACCTGGTCGCACGCAAAGTAGATCATGAACGCCATCTGCACCGTGATGATGAGCTCGCAGACCTGCAGGTAAGGGCGACGCACGATGCGGTTGTGTTTGGACTTGTAGAGCGCAAAGCAGTCGTACGAGAACAGCACGGGTGCCACGAGCAACACGTTGGGGATCCCGACGTAGTGCATGCCGCGCAGCAGCTTGAGGCGCCAGTCGCACGAGTCGTCCACTTTGCCTACTTCTCCAAGGGATCGATGGTGGTGGTGGATCTGCGCGATGCGGTTCCCGTGCGAGTCGTGGCTCGAGTCGAACGCGTGCTTGACGAAGATCACCGCCATGACGTCCAGCGCGATGACCGCGATCGAGCAGAGCACGAGCCAGTACGCAAAGTACGAGTTGTTGATCTTCCCGTACACGCACAGCGCCTCTTTGCGGAGACCACCCCAGTGCGGCTTCTTCTCCTGTTGTGGAGGTTGCTGTTGCGGTTGTGGTTCGTGCTGCTGCTCTTGGATAATGACAGCATCGCCCGAGGGCGAGCGCGTCACCTGCAAGTGGGTCTGGCGGAGCTTCGCCAGCGACTCTCGGTCCGCCTCCGTCAGTCGCTCCATGCCACTCGACTCGAGCGACGAATGCGTCTGCAGCCGCACACTCGGCGACGACGCGATGCCCAATTCCGCATCCGAGCTGACACCATCCTCCTCCCCAACGATCACGGTCTCCAGTGCTGCCGCAGTCGTCGTCACGACCGGCACCGCCTTGCGCAGGGTGCCGTAGTTGGGCATCTCGTCCTCTTCTTCTTCGTCGGAGCTCAGGCTCTGCGCCTCGCCCATGAGGCACGGGTCGCTCTGCTTGTGCAGCGTGCGCATCCGCCTCGATGATGCCGGCAGGTTTTTGAACTTGAGGATCGCAGAGCTCGCGAGCGACGGGAACGCGAACGCAGCATTTGAAGTCGAGGCCGACGATCGCGCGGCAGACGCGTCCATTTCGCTGCGGCTCATGAGCTTTCGCGCAAACTTCTTCTTCTGCCTCTCGCGCTTGCGCTGCACAACCCTCTCCAGCGCTCTCGCGGCTTTTTCCTCTTTCCGCTTCTGCTTGGCTTCGTCGTCACTCTTGCTCTCTTCTTCTCCTCCTCCTCCATCATCATCATCGCTGCTGCTGTCGTCACTGTCGTCGCTCTCGCTGCTGGAACTCGAACTGGAGGAGCTCGGCAGGAGGCTCCCGCGTCTGGCGCCAGTGGCAGCGACGCTACCACCGCGACTTCGCACTTTCGACAGGAACGAGAGCCCGAGCGCGCGCGTGACCGCCTCAATGTCCACACGCTGCGTGTCTTCTCCTTCATCGCCCGCCTCTCTCTCTTCCGGAATGCGCTGCTGCTGCTGCTGCCTCATGACGGACGTCGCCAGCTTCTTCATGGCGAACGTAACGCAGGCAGCGGATGACTATGGAGCTGGCAGTTGTCCTGCAGGTGGGGCGGGGCGTACTGAGGAGGACGCTTCGCGTGCTTCTCTTCCGTCGTGGTCGCTTGTCCGGTGTGACTGATTCTGAACAAGGCAACAGCTAAATATCAGGGAGTATTGTGGTGACAGCAACATCAAAAAAGTTGATTTGCAATGCTGGTGGGCTGATTTGAAATGCATTTTCCTCCAATCACAGTGAGACAGAGTATAATTTCTACCAATAGGAGGAGATGGTTTGAACCCACCTGGTGGATTTTTAAGGTGATAGCAAAAAATGGTGAAATATTGAGCACGTTTCTAAAACACGGTATGGTGGGATTATTGATTGGCAAACAAGCCTTTCATAAATAATAATGCACTGAAACTATTTCATGAATAAATACCACAGGTATCTTACTCCGATGTCTTGATGAAAGACTTCGGTGAACCGAACTGAAAATGGTCGGGACTCTGACCTGTTAATACAGTACTTGTGCTTTCAATAAGAGACCCACCAACAGTGGAGTGAGTTGTAATGGATGTATGCAAATATCGACAGCAGCGATGATGATGTCGTCGCTAATACCTGAAACTCCATGTTGGCGCCAAAAGCCTGACGGTGTTGGCATTCTGGCGGCAAACAATGTGATGAGTGTGCGCAACCCCGACGTTTTCCTTCTCTTCGCGGTTTGGTGAGTGACAAAATTCCTTCACAACTCTGGATGCAAGGCAACCCACGAAGCTCATTCTGGAATTTGCGCTGCGCTTTTTGGCAGCACTTGAAACCATTTTTGCCCCAGCAGCTCCACAACTTTCGCTCGATAGTGAAAATCCAAACCCCACTGAATCATATGAGCTCCATGTCACTCGCAACAACCGAAGCGAGCTCACCGCTCATCCAGACAACAGTCGACTTTGTGCGCGAGCAGTTCAAGTCGAATGATGCCTCGCACGACTGGGCACACGTCGAGCGCGTCTGGACGCTGGCTCGAGCGATCGCGAGCGAGGAGGTGCGTAGGCTTTTGCTCTATCTCTTGGGAGTTT
>JAASFI010000985.1:0-13108 GCA_023333705.1 Globisporangium viniferum | reverse complement strand
GTCGATGTTGAGGTACCCGAGGATCTTGTACGAGAACGAGCACTTATCGCCGTCAGGGGCGGTGCCCATCGGACAGAGACCGCCAGCGTGCTTCGCACGGCACTCATCGGTCTTTCCGGCGCGAAGCTGGTCGGCACAGCTGCCCGGGAACGAGAACCAGTAGTTACCTGGGTACGGCGCGCGTGGGTCTGACGCCTTCAGCTCCGTGCCGACGCTGGCTCCGAGATCGAGCTCACCGTCAAGCCCGTAGTACTGCTTGCACTCCTTGGAGAGATCTGAACCCACGTCCGTGCACTTACCACCATCCATGGCGACGAAACCAGTGTACTCGACTGGATCGTGCGACTGCGACTCAGCGATCGCGTACGTCGGCTGCACGATACTCATCTCGTAGAAGACCACGTACTGCATCTTGTTCTTGCGCTCGCACTTGACGCTCTGCTCGTTCACGTTGATGCCCTCGGCTTGGACGAACATGAGCGCGCCTTCGACGCTCGCGGTGTTGACCGTGTCCATCGCGCCGCGGTACTTTTCTTCGGTGGTCTTGCCGTACATGGAGAGCCACGCCTTGGAGGTGGCATCCCAGACCGGGGCGTCTCCCTGCACGCGCGCCTGGATGGACGTCACAGTCTTCATGTGCCAGGTGTTCGGGTTGGTCGCGTCGCTGGCGCTGGAGCCGCTGGTGCTGGCCGCGGTCGTGTCCGCCGCCTTGACGGTGCCCACCTTGAGGTGGAAGTGCGCGGCGTCGCCCACCGAGAGGGCAGTGGCCACGAGGGCGCTGATGACCGTGAACTGGCGCAGCATGCTGTCTGTCTGTCTGGTTGCTGTTCTTCTTCTGTCGGGGCAGGCGGGTGCGCGACGGAGGGCGGATTCGAGAGTGAGTGAGTGGGTGAGTTGAGTGGGCTGTCCGTTCAAAACAGCAACATCATGGGGAGTCTTTTGGGTTGGCGCTGGATTTGAGTTGGATTTGGGATTTGGGAGGGCTGATATTTTCTGTTTTGGGCGATTTGCTAGGCGATATCCTGGTTCTGCCCTAGTTTAAGGTGTGACATGTCGCGTTTCAAACAAAAACTTTCAAAACGTGGTCCTGTAATAGGGTGGCAGATAGACTGGGTGTGTAATCAAACGGATTTTCCACAGGTCGGTCGGTCGGTCGGAAAAACAGGGTGGGTGCGGAATATTGGGCTCTCTTTCCCATTGGCTCGAAACATCATACAGGCTCACAGACTTCTCTTTGCGCCACCACATTTGCTCTAAATGAGAACTCAGCGTCGGAACTACGACATAGTAGGAGATTGCGGCAAGCGGCAGAGGACACCATGTGTGCATGTGAATGGCCGTTTACTGTTTACCACTCGCGACAAGCTGGCTCTGCAAGCACAATCACTGACGCGAGTGTCAGTCACTCCACAATCAATCTCGCAATTGTGAGTTTTAGAGGACTACCAGCGCTGTCGTAGCCCTTCGCGAACGAAAGGGTCACCGTGGACTGTACTGTACGAATGGGTTCAAAAGAGAACGAATCCCTGAAACTCAAGGATAGGACCACCATGCACAAGACGCCCTTACGTAGTTGATAGATTAATTCTCCAGGGTGTGCCGCAATATTTCGCAATGCTGCGAATGAGAACGCAGCGAGAGAGAGTGAACGTAGCGTCGGAACTTTTTTGCAAGCGGCAGAGGATGCCAGTGTTCAATACCATGCATGAAGTGCAGTTCGGGGTTCTGCAAGCGCAATCTCAGTGTACTAACTTGCTCTACACGCGACACACTCTCTCTTTATCTCTTTATGAGTACCAAGTTGCCATTGTTGTGAGCTTTCTCTCTGAATGGCGTGCCATAATCGCCGACTCGACACTTCCCTTTACGAACAACATCGCTGAATACCAAAGTCTACTTCTCGATCTCCAAGCTGCACGCAACTTCAACTAGGCTCCACTGCATGCTGTGGGGCCAGCAAAATCTAATCATCACCCAACTGAGCCACCATCGACCATCGACCACTGCGCTGTCAGCATCTACTTCCTTCTGGTATTATGAGGACAATCGCAAACGGTCTCGGAATATCGCCGCGCCTCGGTTTAAGCCCGATCAAATAAGTTCTGCAGCTTCTTCCACATCGGTTATGAGTGGTCTGTATGCGCGTAGGTCTGAGCATCGAGGAGAGTTGGACAATGAGCA
Organism: Globisporangium viniferum; assembly: GCA_023333705.1. Classification (NCBI taxonomy): domain Eukaryota; phylum Oomycota; class Peronosporomycetes; order Pythiales; family Pythiaceae; genus Globisporangium; species Globisporangium viniferum. Next base: position 10,927 of record JAASFI010000985.1, on the reverse strand, counting down.
CCTCGAAATCTCGGACGCGCTCCAAGCTCCTCTGCGATTTCGGCAATGTATCGAGGCTTGTCTGTGATTTTCAGAATTGACCCTCAGAACAAAATTGAACGTGTTAAAAGTGATGTGGACCACTGAGATCCTCATTTCCACCTGACCACCTGTTTTTGTGAACACTCAATCACCATATCAAATGCCGCTAATGTGTTTTCTACGCAGCCTTTACTAACCTCAACGATTATCGTTCCCTTACTAAAACAGAGCTAATCGATCGATACTTGGTATCATCAAAATCCCCCTTTGTCACTTTGCCCTTGTTCAATCAACATAAAGAGTTGGCTTCACTTCTTCCACTTTCGCCATCAAGCCAGATGGTTCACCGCCAGCGTGTCAAGGGGCAGTGATCTCCCACCGCCGCGCCTCTGCATGCGCTTCCCTCGCGCCACCTGACGGAGCTCTTCATTGCCACACTCGCTCTCTCGCGCACACTCCCCAGTCGGAGTACACCAGCAATTTCAGTAGCAGCGCACGTGCGAAATTAATCCCACAAGACCAGACCAGACCAGACAGCCTCCCTCCCTGACCAACCAGTATGCTGCGCCTCAATTCTATGGTGTTTAGTGCGCTGCTGGTGGTGGCCGCGTTCGCAGCCAACCGCAATGCCGCCGACGCGCAGGGCGTGACGCTCACGGGCATGAGCTCACTGACGTTCGCGGACGTGGTGGACCTCGTGGAGAGCGGCGCCGGCAGCAGCCCCAGCGACTCAGACACGGCGGGCAACGGCGGCAGCTCGAGCGACGCCTCCTCTGCTCCCACGCCCACCACGAAGAAGCCTGCGACGACCAAGAAGCCCGCGGCCAGCAAGACCAAGGCCCCGAGCAAGACCAAGGCCAGCGCCGCGGCATGGCAGATGAAGACCGTGACGTCCATCATCGCGCGCGTGCAGTCGGACGAGCCGCTCTGGGACGACGACCACGGCGCGTACGTGTCCAAGTTCGGCAGCACGTTCGAGGAGAAGCACCGCGGCGCGCTGGACACGGTCAACTTGGCGAGCGTCGAGGGAGCGCTCATGTACGTGCAGGCCGAGGGCATCAACGTGAACGAGCAGAGCGTCAAGTGCGAGCGCAAGAACAAGATGGAGTACGTGGTCTTCTACGAGATGCAGATCGTGCAGACGACCAACTCGGTGGCGCAGTACCAGGCGTACTCGCCCACGATCGAGTACTGTCCGTACGTGGCCATGGACGTGAACCGGTGCACGCCTACGAGCGGCGAGAAGCTGCCCAAGGAGTGCAACCAGTTCAATGGCCTCAACGGCGAGCCGAACCTCGGACCGTGCGTCGGCAGCGAGAGCAAGGAGTCCGACTTCCGCGCGCCGTACCCGAACACGTACTGGTTCTCGTTCCCCAACAGCTGTCCGGGTACCACACGTACAGAGAAGACCGACAAGTGCCGCGCCGCGCAACCGGGTGGACTGTGTCCGTTCGGCAGTTCGCCCGACGGACTCGCGTGCACGTTCGCGTACAAGGTGCTCGGGTACATCAAGCTGGACGACCTCGTGGGCATCACGGCGCCCACGAACAAGAAGACGGGCGACAAGTACGCGAGTCTGAAGGAGTTCTGCGAGGCTGGCGGCGTCGAGTTTGACGCCGAGAACGACCAGGGCTCGCAGAAGCTCACGGTGAACGCCGCGCTGCCGTTCTGGAAGGACCCGACGAACCCCAAGGCGAACCAGGCGCGCTTCCAGAAGATGGTCACGCTCTACAACAAGATGGTCAAGCAAAACGCGGCGACCATGGCCGCGCTGCCGACCGTCGCGCAGCTGCAGAAGGCGAACCCGCCCTGCTATGAGAACAACATCCAGTGCGCCACGGCGCAGTACGGCTGCAAGCGCGTCAACTACTACCAGGTGTGCGAAATCTGCGAGAGCGACGCGGACGCTTCGTGCGTGGCGGCGCCCGAGGGCTTTTCGTTCCCCAAGCTCGCGGTGGACGAGGACTTCAAGCTCGACCCGAGCGGCGCCTCCGGCAGCGGCAAGTTCCTGGACACAAACAACTCCACGTCGGGCTCTGACGAGGAAGAAGAGGAAGCTTTAGGCGAAGGCTCGGAGGAGTCCGGAGTCGCGATCCTCAACGACAGCGACGGCAGCGATGATCTGACGTTTGAAAACACGCCTGCGCCGACTCCCACAGCTACCGAAGCCTCTAAGAAACCCACCACGAGCGCTGCTGTCTCGGCTGGAGCTTCATCTTCGCTCCTCGTGATCGCTGGGTCAGTGGCGATGAGTCTGCTGCTGGCGGCGAGCGGCGCCGTGTAAGCCTCGATAGGAAGAGGACAAAAATCCATTCCCTGTATGCCGAAATGGGGAATATTCGTGAAAGTCCATCTAGTCCCTCCTCACTATCTCTGCGTGCGTGCGTGTGAGAGAGATACTTTGGAAGTCGGGTGGATGAAGTAGAGCCATAGAGATAGAGATGGCGTGTGTTTGGGTATGTGTGAGTGTTGATTGGTAATCGGAAATGCAAGAAAGCTTTGATGTTCAAGTTGCAAAAGGAGGCCTCTGGCCCTGAGCTCAGGGCCGATTCAGTCATTCGCGAGCTCAGATAATGCTCATCAAGTCAAAGCGTCCTTGCTGGTCTGGTGGTCAAAGCCGGAGCCCAATTTTATAGCCGCTAAGAATACGCGAGCTGCTCTCTATTTAGCCTCATGCCACCCAGCCCAGCACTTTTCGTCTGAGCTCCCGCCCCCGTCATACACGACACACACGCAGCGCTTCCAGCGCCGCCATACAAGTCCGTCGTCAAGGCGATCTCAGGTCACCTCCAGGGCGTGCTTGATACCTGAGCACTACAGTAGTGAGGCGAGCCTGGGTCTGCGCTTGCATGCTGCGTCGCGAACAATGCAGAGCCACCTCGCGCCGTCTGTGACTCCGCGTCCAGTCAAGAAAGGCGCCACAAACAACAGCAGCAGCAACAATGGAGCTGGGAAGCCTCTCGGGTCGCCTACGTCACGCGCCGGACGGACGTACACATCGGGTGTTTCGCCCGTCAAACCTCCGCAGCGTGGAGGCCTCAGCAACCCGTTCTCTCTCGGCTTTGATTCGAATAGTCCCAACAGCAAAGCCGACACTGAGCTCATCCGCCAAGCTGAAGCACCCTCCTCGCCGTCCAAGTACCCGTCGGGACTGCGCAAGAAGCCGATCATCCTCAGCGGCGACATCCGGAACCTGGACAGCAACTTTGACATCGCGATGAGCAAAGTGCAGGTCGCGCTGCCGCACGTGGTGTCGGCGTTCGCGCGCTACGGCATCGCGATCGCGAACGACGAGGCGCAGACGCTGCTCTACGAGTACGAGGAGAACAGCGACGTGGGGCTCGCGTACGACGCGTTCGTGGACGAGCTCGCGCAGCTGCTGCGCCAGACGGCGCTCAACAAGACCGGCACGAATCGCATGCAGATCAAGAAGGTCCAGCTCACGCACCACCTCGAGAAGCTCAGCGCCATGCACGCACACATCGTGCACCAGCTGGAGACGCTCCTGGGCGAGAGGCTCCGCGTGTCCTGGACGACCGTGCGCGACACGTTCCGCTCCGCCGACCCGCAGCACAAAGGCCAGTTGCCCAAGCACGTGTTCGCGAGTCTGTGTCACGAGCTCCAGATCCCAGTGCCCAGCACCGTGCTCGAAGGGCTCGTGCTCCGGTTCGACCCGCGGAGCGAGGGCGTGGTCGACTACAATGATTTCTTGGCCTACTTTGGCACGGACTTCCAGCCCAGCGACCCGAACTCCGTGAGCAGCTCGCTCATGTTCGAGCGCGGCATCATCACCGGCAAGACGCCGAGCTACGGCATCGGCGATGGTGCTTCAGCGTCGCCTGCCGTCAGCAACACGCTCTACTCACCGGGAGTCAGCTCCGCGCTGGGCAGCAAGTCCAAGAAAGTACCAGCTACTGGCCCAAGCTCCCCGTCGAAAGTAGCGACGATGACGGACCCGCTGTACATGGAGCAGCTGCGCATCGTACTCAACGAGAAGATCGCGGCGCGGTACTCGGACGTGAAGAAGGCGTTCCTGGCGCTCGACAAGGACGGCAACGGACTCGTGTCGGCCACCGAGTTCACGCGCGTACTGCAGAACTTCAACCTCGTAGTCTCGCAGGAGGAGGCCGACGCGCTCATGGCGCACTTCGACACGAACCGGGACGGCGTGATCGACTACAACGAGTTCTTCGCCAGGTTCGGCGACGTGATCAAGCCGAGCGCCGCGGCGATCAAGAAGAACCTACAGGAGAACAGCTCGCTCGTGTTCACGGGCCGCGAGGACGTCAAAGGTGCCAACAAGAACCGCCTGGCGCTCTCGTCGCCCGGCAACGAGCTCAAGGAGGCGTTCTCGCGGCTCAGCGACGAGAGCTGGCGCACGATCTACATGGAGCTCGAGATGAGCGATCCGCACAAAACCGGGCTCGTGACCTCGGCCGAGCTGCTGCGTGTGCTGGTCAAGTACCTGGGTGACCTGCCGAAGAAGAGCTTCTCGGTGCTCTTTCGCACCTGCGGCTCGCACGTGAACCAGTTCATGAACTACCGCACGCTCGTGAAGAGCTACCGGCAGAGCGTGATGGACCCGGTCGAGTTCTTCCAGCAGGACGTGCACGTGCGGACGGAGAAGACGTTCCGCAAGTCGCCCACCGAGTCGCTCGTGATGGTCTGGAGCATCCGCGTGCAGCGTGCGCAGTTGAGCGCGGCCGAGTGGCAGAACCTCAAGGAGACGATCTGGAAGGTGGACGCGCGCCGCCAGGGCCGCGTGCTCGCGACCGAGTTCAAGCCGATCCTGCACCAGCTCATGCGGGTCTCGGACGACCAGGTGGCGTTCCTCTGCTTCTTCTACGAGGACAAGAACCTGGCGTCCGACCACGTGCTCATCCGCTACAACTCGTTCCTGACCGACTACGAGGACCCGAGGCTCGAGTCCTCGGCAAGCTCAGATGGCGGTGATGGTACCTCCAAGGCTAAGAAGGCACAACAGCCACGCGCCGAGGGCAAAGGGCGACCACGACCTCCCCATGGTGGTGGAGGACCTCATGCTGTGACGTTCACGGACGCCGACAAGATGGAGCGCGATCAGGAGGAGAAGCGGCTGCGCGACTTCTTCCAGCTCAACATCCAGTCCCTCGGCGCGTTGCTGGCGAATGAGGACGCAGACAAGAAAGGGTTCGTGGCTCTTGGCACGTTCTACAAGCTCTGCAAGGAGCTCGACGGCGGCAAGTGGAAGGAGACGGTCGTGAGCACGGCGTTCTTCAGCAAGTACGTCTCGCAGAGCCACCTGTTCTACTACCGCGGGTTTCTGTTAGACTTTGACCAGAAGGCGGGGTTCCAGACCCAGGGACTCGTGCTCCAGGAGGACGACGACGATGCTGATGAAGACTGCGATGGTGAAGACGGAGGCAGGTACGGCGGCCAGCTGGGCTTCACAGCCAACCTCATGGACGTCTACCAGGCCAGAGACGCCGTGCGCCGCCACCTCACGAGCAGCATGACCAAGCAGAAGGTCGCGTACAAGCTCTTCCAGCGCATGGATCCGGGTAAGAGCGGCCTGCTGACGTACCCCGAGCTCCGGCGCGTGCTCGAGCGCCTGGAGATCCCTGTAGACGACGCCACCGCACGCGAGCTACTCTTGCAGTTCGAAGACGAGGACGGCCAGGGCAACCGGTGCGGACGCGTCAAGTACCTCCAGTTCCTGCACGCGCACGGCGGACGGGACCCGGACAAGGTCGACGGCATGAGCGACCTCTCGAGCAACTGCTCGTACTACTCCGCGATCAGCATCAGTCCGCGGCCGGCAATGCGCAACCACCACGCCAACGCACGTCCGACTATGAGTCGGGACCACGCCGCCGCTGCGAATGCGGTCGTGAACGCGATCGAGAAGCCACGAATGGGTGGTGGCGGTGGTGGGGGTCTCAACAACGGCGCAGCGGCGGCAGCGGCGGTCGAGCGCAAGATCAAGAGCCAGCTGGAGGCGCAAGGCAAGACCAAGTGGAAGCAGGTGGCGCGCGCGTTCCAGCAGATCGACAGCGACCGGCGCGGCAGCGTCACGGCCAGTTCCTTCCGCAAGGTCTTGGAGGAGTTTGGCGTGCTGCTGGACCAGGAGGAGATTGTGCGTCTGCAACTCAAGTACGACATCGAGCAGAACGGCCGCATCCATTACCACGAGTACTTGCGGCACCTCACCAACTCCATGAGCGACCTCAGCAGCAGCAGCAACAGTTCCAGTGGCAATGTGGAGCTGTTGCCGAGTCTCTCCATTGGCGGTAACCTCACGTCGCCTCGCAAGAACGGCGCCAATGGGAATGGAGGACCAGCAGCAAACACCAGCTCAGGTGGCGGGATCCCCGACGCGCTCCGCCAGGGCGTCAAGGCCAAGTGGAAGGCGATCTACTCGTCCTTCAAGACGCTTGACAAGCTCAATCTGGGCAGAGTGAGCACCGCGCACTTCCGCCAGCTGCTCGAGTGGTACGCGCTGCCGGTGAGCGACGAGACGTTTTTGAACCTGCTGCGGCAGTTCGACCACGAAGAAGACGCCTGCGTGGACTACAGCAAGTTCATGCGCACGTGCTTTGGCTGATGACACGACACAAGGCATAGGAAGGTGGTGATAGGCAAGGAAAGGAAGGCTCAGGTTGGATTTATGATCAAGGCTCGATCCGATTATTATATGCAAACATGATCCAAACGAACCCAAAACTTTGGCAGGACTGATGATGACTTTCTGGGGTTCAGCAGGCCGTTCACCGCACAGTCTTCGGACGCAGGGGCTTGCGGATGGGACTCGCTGCTGAAGAAGGTTGGGCTGTGGTGCCAGCCTGGGTACCGAACTGAGCCTGGGTCTGAGCTTGAACATGCTGCTGGATGGCCGAGTGCAGAGCCAATGCCGCGACGCCATTGCTGCGCTTGCGCGGCATCAAGGACACGGCGATCTTGGAGCGACCAGGTCCACCCATTTTGCCTCCCTGGCCAGTTCCACCAGTAGAATTGGCTGGTGTAGCTCCGTGCGGAGCTGTCGCTTGGGTCCGTGTATGGGCAGCCTCCGTGTTGTGATGGCGGTTGCTGTTGCCAGTGGAGCTCCTCGTGTTGTAGGACGCCTCCGCCAAGAGCGCGAGCACTTCGCGCTGCTGCTGCTGCTCCTGGCGCTCGCGCCGCCGCTTCTCTCGGAAGAACGCGTGAACGGCGTCGAGTCGCGCGCTCTTGCCGCTCACGGCACTCGTCACCGCCATCAACTCGCCAAGCTGCTGGTGAGTATCGTACTCTACATCTGGATCTAAATGCCCTTCAAGAACTGGCATGAGGTGCAGGCTTCCGTGTCTCCCGGCGCCGCTTTTTCGATGCTTGAGCTTCGCAGCAGCAGCTATAGAATGCTGAGCGTCCTGGCTCATGCTCTGCTTCGCGTCAAAGGTCTTGAGCAGCGCCTCGACCTGCTGGAGCGTATCCTTCTCGCTGCGTTTGATGTCACGACGCGCGTCCTCTGTGTCGCTCTCGTTCGAGACCTGGGCTTCGTCGTCGTCGCCCTCATCGTCCTCATTTTCTTCCTCTTGACCACCGTCACTCGCTACACCACGCGACAGTTTATCAGGTTTTGGAGATTGTGCTGTCGCTTGTATCCTGGCCGTATGAGCTTTGGTATCGCCTCCGGCCCTGGGTGGCAACTGGGCGAGCGATGGCTTCCGCCCTTGTGCGTTGTTCTCTATGGACGACCGCCGCCGCTTCGCCTTGAGCAGCGAGCTCAAGAAGCTCTGTGCCGATGCCTCCACTGTCGATGATGATGACGGTAAAACCGAAACAGCGCCTTTCACGGGGGCTTTCCACCCGACAAGCGGGGACTCGATCGTGTTCATGAGTCTCGACTGTCGCTTTGACTTCCGGAAGTGCGGCTCCAAGTGGTTCGAGACGAACACGCGCAACTTCTCCACCTGGTCGGCAGTGAACACGATCGGAGCACCGCTCGGGTTGCTGCGGATCACCTGGACGCAGAAATGCACGATCACCACGAGCGAGTGCGCCACAGACGCTGACGAGCTCCCTGTCGCCAGTGGCGATGACAGCGTGGGCTCTGTGGGTGGAGGGGCGAGAGTCCGGTCGTCCAGGCACTTGAAGAGCTCCACAATGTTGCCAACGCCCTGCTGCACGTCTGAATAAGGAATACAGCGCAATAGAGAGTCAGAGACCAACAGAGCCACACATGATATTGAGAGTGGTAACATGCGACCTACATGAAAAGGTCTTGAGCTGCTCAAGGAACTTGTCCTTGGCCTGGCCCTTGACCTGCGCTTTGACGTGGTGTATCTGCTCGAGGAAGTCGCGGATCTTCTTGCGCTTCTCGACCTCGGCGATGCCCGAGACGCGCAGCTTGCGCACGAGGTCGTTGTGCGCCTCGCGCTCGCGCTCCAGCTGCACGTTCTGCTCCGAGACCTCGCTCTCGATCTGCAGCAGGTGGCGCTTGGTCTCCCTGAAGCTCACAAACCGCTCGATCACGACGCTCAGGTCGGACTCGCGCGTCTCCTCCAGTACCCGCGCGTACTGCCCTTCGTAGATTTGCATGAATGCCTCGCGCTGCACGAACTGATGCAGGTCTACTGAGTTGCTGCGATGTCGTGAAGAAGAGGAGGTTGTTGTCGTCGACGCTCCTCCTGTTGGTGCTGGGCTCCTTCTGGACGCTGCCAGGTCTGCGAAGAACAGGGTGGGCGCAAAGTCGCTGGAGCTCTTGTCTGCCGAGAGGATGTGGAGACTGTTCTTCCGACTCACGCTCGTAGCTCCTCGATCTGCCGACACGTTCCGTGACGAACCTGGCCGTGTCGTTGGACTCGTCTGCACGAGTGTCAGCAGCTCCTCTCGGCGACGATCTGCCTCGTAGCGCTGTTTGCTCATCATCGACCGGCTCGCGATCTCCTCTCGCAGCGAATCCAGCACCAGCATCGCGTTGTGCGCGTGGGTTGTCTGCGATTCGATCAGCTCGTGCCTCTTGTGCTCCAGCTCGGTGCAGTGGTTGCGTTCGTGGACCAGTTTGGTCTGGAAGAACTGGAACTCGCGCTTCATGCTCCCCTGCTTGATGCGCAGCACCTCGAGGTTCGCCTGGACAAACTGCACGTGGCGGCTGAGCCGGTCGAGCAGCTGTCGGAGTTTCTTCTTGTACAGATCCTGGCGCTGCACCTGGTCCTTGAGTCGCTTTATTAGCGGTGCCGTCCCTGTTGCTGTTTGGGTCTCGTTCAGACCTGCAGCTGCAGCGATGCTCTCACGATGCCGAGCGCCAACACCTCCGCTTTGTGCACCAGCGACCAGGACTGCTACAGCTGACGGATTGGTTGATGGACTTGTAGGAGTTGCACTATTAGTACTGCTGAGCTTCGTTGGCGACGTTGTAGAAGCCACCATGAGGGTCGTCTGCGCCTCAAATGCGCTCAAGTGCTGCTTCACGAGCTCGATCTCCTTGGCTCTCTCTGCGAGCGTGTGCTGCAGCGCGTGGAACTGTCGCTGTGTCTGCCTCGTGACGCGACGCTGCGTCTCGATCTCCTCCTTCATCACTCGCTGCGAAATGGCCCTCACGTGCAGATTCGCAGCAGACGAACCATTGTTGTTGTTGCTGCTATTGGTAGTGTGCACATCCGTGCTGCGAAACCGATTGGGCCGTCCACTGCTACTGCTCGAAACAAGAGCTGAAGACGCCGATGGAGGCCGAGGGCCGAGTGGCCGCGGGGACTTGAACTTGGCGCAAAACTGGTCTTTGTGGTGGATCCCAACGCGCGAGCTGCTGAACGTGGCCTTCAGGACGCGCGTGCTGGGACTCGCTTCTCGCTGTATCGTCGTCACGCTCGTGTCTTCTCTTTGGTTGCTGCTCGTGAGCGTCAGCTTGCGGCTCAGCACCCCTGCTGACTTCGGACGCACGGAGGACGCTGCTGGCTGGTGCAGCTTGATTCCAGTACTGCGATCGGTGACACCTCTCGAAGTGCTCGGCGCAGCAGCGGAGGATGGCAGAGCCTTGTGTCCGTTGCTTCGCGTCACCTGGATACTGGAGGAGCCTGCGGACGGCGTTGCATGGTCGCTATCCATTCGCGGCGGAGAGTACACCTGCACTCAGTCGCTCCCGCATGCATTCGACGCACACGCGTGCGAGAGAGGAGAGGTGACGCCGCGTTCACCCCGGTACCAGCAGCAATCGTAGCTCGACACCTCAGGGAGATGCGTGCTGGTGTTGCGTGCGACTTGCTCGTGCTGTCTGTCGTCTATCGCCGCCCTTCGCACAGGAACAGCTCGGTAATAATAGCTCGGACAGCTGAGAGCGATGGAAGAAGACCTGTAACGTCCCACTCTCATACTAGCAGCTTCATGGACGTCACTAGTATCACGACGTCTGTCTCCTTCATGAGCAGCCATTCAGTAGCAAGAGCATGAGAGCTCGCGTTTGTCGTGTGAGTCTTGCCTGTCAAAGTGTACGTTCCGACGGTGTCTTCTTGCAAGTGAGACCGTCGGGCGACTCGTCTACAGGAAGATGGGTACAAGGTCATCACCACACAGTGGTACCCACGGCATTTACTGTACGATTGGTGGCGCGATCTTGAAGAGGGGCTCGTCAACCAGCAGCACATGGATGCAGCTGACGTCTGTGCGCATCAACTCATTCACCCATCCAGCGAATCGCATGCCTTGCCGCCCCAGGGCAATTGAGATGCCAAGTTCGTGGATGTGTGAACAATTAATTAAATACACCCATGACTTCGCGTGGTAAACAAGTTAAGTATACAAGCTTGTAGTCGGAGCATGGAGCAACCCACTCATCAGTTGGTAATCCTTACCTGTAGGACTCTTTTTGAGACCTACAAATAGGAAATGATGCAAAATACGGGTCTATGTCCAAGTGACTTAAGGTTGCCTGTCAGTGGAAGCGGCGTGATTACCG